>JAGFPH010000011.1:519384-608618 GCA_018207615.1 Philaenus spumarius | reverse complement strand
CATCTTAGCTTTGAGATTATGATTAATCCCACACCTTTATTAAAACTTTTGTGTAAGGAGCAAGGAAGTTGGCGTGCAAAGCATACAGGAGATCTCTTAGTGTGTATTTTAGATTAAATACAATATTATATTCATTTAGGCTATATAGACAGACAAATTTGTATAGCCTAATCTTTGGAATCAAAAGCATTCATAACTGCAATATCGTCACCGAATATTGTTCTAAACACTTCAGACCAGAACATAGCATAACTCTACTATGTATTTACGATAAAACTAAAAAATTGGAAAAGAGATAGAACAGTGGGAGAATTGGAAAGAATAACAAGCGATGAAAGAGAGAAAGGGGAGAGAACACATCCGTGATTAACTTAGTGATTCAGTGCATGTTCCTGAGGGTAAACAGGGTAGAACAAAATTTGAATCAATCAATGGTCCTCCATCCCTAACCTCAATGTTATCCCTAGTAGGGTTGTTTTAATTACTATGACAAGCACGTACGGACAGTCTCGGCAAACCTTTTTATTCTTTGAGGTTATGATTTTGTAATCGTGTCGAAGAATATTGTTCTATAAGTTGTATTTTTATCGAGACATTTGAAAGTCGTCTCGCTTATTTTTTTATTTTCACATTTAGTTTTTTATCGCTGGAGTGTAGGATATCTCTGCAGTTTTAAATTAAATCCGATTAAACCGTGTTATTTCGAAAATGGATGAAAGGTGTAACGTTAAATATTAACTTAGGCTGATAGTTTTTTTATTCTGTATTAGGTAATATATGACCAAACATGAAATATTACTGCATTTTTTTCAAAATGTTCAGGTCAGTCTACAAAATTTTAATATTGATTTAAAAAAATAATAAGCCTGTCAAAAATTTACGGTACGAGCCAAAATAAACAGCACTAAAATTTTAAGAGAATTAAAAGATTTATTTTTAGCCAAATATACAAAGTAAACTAAATTATACATGTTGTGTATCCCCTAGTTTTTAGTTACTCTCGAAGCGTTGTTGAAGTTACTCTCCAATACGTCGGTGAAAACGGGTTGTTTCATGTTTCTAACGTACAGTACGATTTTTTTAACCGTGCCCTCGGCCAAATTGTACTAACCTGAATGATAACATTAGAAATCGCTCCTGTCTACTCTAGTTTTCTCCACGAAAACTAAGCCTAGCGGCGTGAAACAGCGAAAACCGAGCTTCAATAACACTGACATTTAATACACTTAGCAGCGATGTAAAATTATGAAACTTTCACGGATACGCAGATAAAAACCATACGATTCGTATGATGGAAAATAAAATCCATTACAAAACCTATTTCATATTTTAAAAATCAATATTACAAAAATGTACTTTAATAATGAGATGAAATTTTCACACCGCTGAAAAGTTTTTTGTTTGTTGGTCAGAGACAAAGTGTTCGCGAGAAAGTTTTAGATAAAGGTCCAAATTAAATATTTTATTTGAAACATTTTTTCGTTTGACTTACGATTTGCTTGGTACGGATGTCTGGAGTTAGATTCCGGGGAAAACTTCCTGCCTGAGGGGGAAGTAGGCCTACTTGGTGTCTGGCATTTACCTTAACCACACCACAGTATTATTCGAACAAGAGACGACTCATTCAAGTAGTTTTTATTTCAATAATTTTATTCGAATAATTATTCAATCAGTTTTGTTTAATCGAAGTTTGTGAAACTGCCTTTACAATCCCTCCCCGCTACACCGCTAGCCCACCTTGCGCTAGCCGAGCCGAGGGCACGGTTAAAAAAATCGTACTGTACCTATCTAGTTATTTCTTGGTAGTCAGTGGCTCTTTTCGGAAGATGCTATCAGTTATCATTCCCCACAAATACATAAGAGTCAAGTGGTGAAAGATCGGGGAAGTGGGATGTGTGTGGAAAGTTTGTTCGCCGGGAAATTGCCAAACTTTCATTGAAGTAAACCAATAGTCATACAGCTGTTTGACCGTTGGCGCCACCTTACTGGAACCGCTGGAAACCAGAGGTCAAATTGTACCTGATTTAGAGTAACACCATAGCCGATATCATCTTCAACTTGCTTTCCCAGTATGAATTTCCCTGATACAGCGCACTATACTATACGCGCTCACAATGTTGTGGCTTCTCTAAGGCTCTAAGGCATCGTTAGGAAATTGAAATCGATGAAAACGTGTTGTTTACTTGTTCCTTTGTATTTACAGGTTGTCCAGTTTTTATTCTATACTGGAATCCACCAAGGTCTTTAAAACATTCTTCTCAAAGAAGAATAAAACTGACGTTCGTTTTCAAAGATGCCCTGTGAAGGCCTCTTTCGGAGAACGCAGAACTTGCTCAAGAAGCATGTCATTAATATTGACAGTTTTTTGACGTCCCAAACACCCTTCACGTACAGTTCAAACACAGCCCCTACGATGGAACTCTTGAAACTCTACAGCAGCTCGCGTCAAACTACCACCACCGGGACGACTTGTTCCGCATGAGCGAAAATAATGTTCTACTTATAAAACTCTAGAATGCTAAGAATAATTACAGCGTTAACTAACCTCAAAAAATAAAGTAATAATAAGCTACGAGGCCTGGCAACAAGCAACAATAAAATCAGCTGTTCTAAAAACCAACCACAGTTGCATTAATTTCAGAAATGTCCATTTTGGCGCATACCATACTTTGATTTATACTGCAATGCCGATATTTGCCATGTATATTTACAGTAATATCACATCATTGGTCATAATTTTATAGCCTGTCAAACAATTTGAACATTTTGTATTTCAAATAATTTGAAACTTCTTTCTCGGACAGTTTTCTTTTTAAAAATTATATTTTATTTTTATTTTTGTAGTATCGCTAGCTGTAGTTTTCCATTAAACATTTTGAAATTTTTGCTACTATATAGGGGTCCCTTTTTTCACAATTTAAAAAAAAATTGTTCCTCTAGTAATAGTGAACATTTACAGAATCAGTTGAAAAATTGGAAAGTTTAAAATTAACCCGGTATATTTGTAAACCTCTTTTTACTCCCTAAACAGTAAAACCGATTTGATTGTTTTAAAACATTCTCAATGCTGTTTTTTTAATGACAGTCTTATGTTTAAGATTAACATTTCTAAATGGAGTTGAAGAAAGTGTATGAAATTCATCCATTTTATTCAATCTTTATTATTTTGTTTGGGGTATGGAGGGTAAAAGAACACACTAAATATAAAAATCAATCATTAAACCAGGACAAGATAAATAACATTATATTTTTATAACTAATGCAAATTGAATGAGTTCATCGAGTTAACTGAATTTTGTAGTACTGTCGGTTTTATTATTTTTTCGATACTGACTGAAACGTATTAAGTCCTCATTATGCTTCAGTTTAATTCATTTTTTTTCTCAATTTATATTTTTTGTTACTAAAAAGTTTTGGTTTATGTTTTAGTTTTAATTTATTTAGTATTCATTTTTGAGAGTTTGTATAAATATATAAATTTTGTTGAATAAATCAATCAATAAATCTCTGCCCCTCTCTGTCCCCCTCTCTCTCTCTCCTCCCTCCCTCTTTCGAACAAAATAAGTTTATTTTTTAATTACTTTAGGCCAAGTTCTGTTCAACTTGAATTTTAATTAATATTTTCTTGGATTTCGTCACTATACTAAGTATTCGTTATTTGTTTGTTCAGTAGTACTATAGCAGTTATTGATGCAATCATTTCAGTATGAAATGTTTGTCTCTTTACAATTTGCCTGTTGTAAAGAAAACCTCATTAGTTCGTGTTTGTTTTTCAATTTGTATTTCTTTATGTATTTATTAATGTGTTTAGGTTAAGTTCAAGGGCAAATTTTGTGGTCTGAACTTCTCCTTCAAAAAACATTAAAAAGTCAACAAATAGCCTTTGTTTTATTGTCTTCTCAATGTCCAATACTCTTTTTTTCCTTTTAGTGAATGACTTACCATCTTTATACATTTTGCTACACTAATTTAGCAATAAATAAACCTACATTAAAAGACTGTTTCAAAAATCTTGAGTGAGAAATTACTTATCCTATTTTTAATTTGACCATTTGTGTCACCATTACGTGCATATACATGTTTCAAATTGTATTAACATCAGATTATTTGTTCTTTAGTCAGGCGAATAATAAAGATTTAAATGCACACAAATAAACTCATGCATTTTGTTTTTATACCTAAATCGCAAAAACCTGAAGACAGTTTGATAACTTCAACAGTCCTTTGGCAGCAGGAGCAATGCAGATTTACCTGCTTTGTCTGTATTGCAATGATAACTCCCCTAAAATCGTAAACATCAAATCAATTCCGCCATCACAGTAGTACGGCCGTATCAATCATTCACTCATTCATTGCCTTTTTAATCGCATATTTATAGCTTCTGTATTTGTTTTGGTTTTGTAAATTTGTGATGTAAATATTAGCGTCGGTCCGTTCTGTGCTTTTGCAGTTCAAACTATGAATAATTAACTGTAACAGGCCGTAAGATTCGTCGAGGAAGGGGGTGGCATTGATTAAAACGATTTATAATTCATAACCTAACCAACTAACTACTAACCAGTTGGTTACAAAGACGCCAGATGTTAGAATGCGTCACGGACAACTATTTTCTAATTTATTGCTAAATGGGATTCTACTTCGGTTAAATTAAGAAAAAGGGTCCTTTGTGGGCGGTTCTTACATGGCCGGAGGCAGTTTAACATGAAGGGGTAAACGAAAAAGGGAGAATATATCTCGTTTATACGTCGCAAGCAATTACGTGTACGTATTGAAATGCTTTAAAGCATTAAACGTCTGATTGTGATAAAACATGTGGACATGTTACGATTCATCTTTAATACATAAATAAGCTTTACCTTGTTTTCCACTTTTATAAGTAGTAGAGGAAGAAGAGAAGCCGTTTTACTAAGTTGAGTAGGTTCAGTTTCGAGTCTAGTTACTGGCGATCGATTTACGTACGATAAACACTGCTCCCCCGTCTTCATTAGTCCAACTAGCACAAAGAAAAAATGAAGCGAAGAAACTATATACACCTGTATATTATTATCTATCTCTTAAAGTTATAAAAATGAATTTTCAAAATAAGAAATGTGAGCCCTGTTTGAATAAACTTTAATTTTGAAGTGAGAAGGAGTTATTTCTAATGTAATAGATGTTGCAGTTGACTTGGCAACTCATCTCGATTGTAGAAAAGACTAAATCAGGGTATAATTGTGTCAATTCATTAACTTGCAGATGTCAGCTTAGATTGGAAGTTTGCCCTCTGATCTCATGATCATTTCTCGCGATCTTTTCGCTGTGATATTGCAATGTGAAGCATTTAGTTTCCCAAAATGCAGAAGTTTTATATGTATAATATTGAGACTACATTCTCACTAAGTATTTATTCTTGGGGGAAGAGGAGTTTTCCGAACCTTAAATTGAAAAGCAGAACGCTTTTAGGGTCACTTGATTGCCTTTATGACTGTTTGTTAGATTTTCTCCATAAATATGAAATTTAGCATATTTATAAAGCATGCTAACTCGAGCTTATACAAATAATCAGAACTCGGAAATGAATTATTCTGGTGCCAATATATTTTTATCATGCTGTTGTCTGGGTTGTCAATTGAAAAGGCTTTATTTAATTATATCAAATCTACTTTTTAAGAAATAATTTAGCTTGAAGTAGTTTTACAAATATTTTCGAAAGTATTGCTGAAAATCTCATTCTCCCCTTCTATTTTAGAAAATAGGTTACTTCAGCTAATATAGGTTACTTTACAGACACCAGCTTTTTTGTGGTATTTTTCAAAATGTTTATCCAACATTTTGTGATTATAGTTGGTATTTATTTTATCTCATTCTTTCAACGTCCACACCCATCATTGCACGATTTATACTCGCCATTCAGTTTATTCATTGATTGGTTGATGTTATTTTGATGAAATGGCTGGTGATACGAAGCACTTGGTGCGCGAGACAAACTCATACTTCTCCGGTTTATGATATTTTAGATTAATAAAGTAGGGGAGTAGCGTAGCGCACGTAATCTGTACTCCAGTAACTAAGCGCAACTTTGTTGGAGGTAGTTTGTTATGTAAAGGTGCTTGGAGAGAAAGCAGAAAGCCTTGTGGTGGGGACTGGGGAGGCTTAGTCTGTTTGAGCGAATCCCAGAGCCCGAATCACTTCCCCCACCACTGAATAGTGAGTAGAAAACTGTCTGAACTCTCAAGGTCAAGCGCCATCGTACAACAAACGAGTTATTTTAAACTTGGGCAACTTGGGTAAAAAATGAGCCAAGCCTTTTCCAATCTTAACTATCTGACGTAACGAATTTTGAGCGCTATTAACTTCAAAGCGTTTTTACATAGACTTGCAACCGATTTATACCGACACTCGTAAAATACGAGTCCCATTTCTACGCATTGACGCAAACTCATCTAAAAGGTTTCGCCTGTAAAATCGATCGTCTACTCGTTCTGATTCCTCAAACTCACCGTCACGTTATGAACACTTTGTGACACTCGACTTTACTTTAAAACGAGCCGACCACGATATTGCACTCCACTCGGATCACACTCACTTTGATAACGTCCAACACCTAAAGGGATTTTGTACTATACTCCAAATCGCCGTTTTTAAAACTGAATAAGAAGAGCAACGCTTATGTAGAATAGTAAGTCCGGTTGGTTGCCGCCAAATCGAGCTTAGAGCGGCAGCCGTTAGGCAGCGCTGGCTGAAAATTTCCACCCGTCTGTGACTCATCAATCCTCCGCGCCAGGAGTGAGGGAGACAGAGAATGCCTGCCTCACTCACAGTTGCTGTACCGACGACAGTAGCGCTACCGCTTCCTAGCGGTTGCCGCGCTAAGCTTGCCAGATTCAAATAAAGCTATGCTGAATCTTTGTTGCGCTTATTATAAGTTCTGTATTCATTGGTAATAGAGCCCTTTTCGAGCATTGTTCCGTTTCTTGTGTGTTATTGATCGGTTTCAATGAAAATGTTATTCCTTTCGGTTCGAATTACGCTACAATAAATTTTCCGTGTCTTCGATTTCAAACAACGTTGAGGCTGTGCTCGCGATTACATCACCCTTTTCATCGTCTTTTACCCGTAGTTTATATCTTTAACGTTGTCTGATATGCTCGTAATGGAGTTGTAAGCAGCGAGATCCATAAGACCCTCTTCCTCTTCGTATTACAATACTATATACCTATAAGTTTTGAAACGTACTGTACTTATTTTACTAAGACACCATCCTCGCCGACTGTACCCGGGGTTAACCCACCGTTATAATATTGTTCCTTGACTGAATTGTACAACTATAAATCAACAAAGACGACGTTTTCAGTTCAGAAAGCGTAATAAAAACAGTGTCTAGCCGACTGTACACAGCGTGCTATACTTTATACGCCGAATAAAAGTAAAATGGAGGTGAAAAATAGCGAGCTTCGAGTTTGTTGTTCACATTGTGTTCAAATATGAAATAGATGTTTGTGTGCTAACATAACAACAAATAATCGAGTTATTTGTAACACATATTTCTTGGTTATCTTTTTTATATTCTATTTCAGCCAATATTGGCTATTAGTTCTTCTAGTAATAGTTTAATGCTATTTAATTAATTAACAAATGCATTTTCCTCTCTTTGTACGATCAAAGAGAAAAGCTTTTTCAGTTCTTTGTTTTCAATCCATACTCTACTGATTGCGAACTACAGTATATCCCTTTATTTCAAAGTATGTTTAATCTTTTTATAATCAAAGAATGCATTTTCTAAAAGTTATTTTTAACACACACGTTTTGTTTCTTATCTGCCAGACAGTCTAGATTTTTGCTTTAGTTTTTACTAAAGAAAGATACTTCGTGTTTGAAAAGATATTGATTTGTTATAATTGTTTTATATTTGTTATAATAGGATACATGTTGAAGCTGGTTTAAAAAAAATTGTACACAAATTTACAGATAAAAATTATTCAGTCTGTACATTCATAATTTTCTTCATTCAGGGTTTCTGTTATTATTACTCGTTTGTTGGTTAGATTGTTATTTTTACAAACATGATTAGGCCTACACTTTCTAGATAATCCTTGGTCAAAAAATTAAGGAAAAATATAACAGTTGTAGTAATAATATAACACAATAAAATAGAATTTTATAGAACATAATCAAAAATAAAATTTGCATTTACTTGAAATATGTAGGCTATATCGTTACTTTACGACCATAGTAAATAATATTTGTAATAAATTTAAATCCACAAAACTTAATTGATTTGAAAAAATTATAATAAATAATATGATTTCCTTTTACAAACAGCGTTTTAGTTCGAATACACACTATTGTTACTTGCTTATTGTAGTCGCGGCCGCCATGGTAGACTAAAATATAGGCAAGGTAAAGAGGAGAATGAGACATTTAGAGGAAATAGAGAGAGAAATTTGTTAATTTTATTTTAGGAGTGATATTAGTTCCATTCAGACCTCTCAACATTTAACCAACTTATTTCTTGAGAGAGAGAGAGAGGGGGGGAGAGAGAGAAAGATGGGGAAGGAGAAAAATCGAGGGAGGGAGAGAGGGGGAAAGAAGGAGGTAAATAGTGGAGAAGAAGATTGAAGAGAGGGAAAAAGAGGAGGTTGTATGGGATGTTTTAAGGAGAGGAAAAAGTGTGTTTGTTTATCAAAGAAGAATTGAGGACGATAAAGGAGAGAAAGAGAAGGAGATAGTGTTAAAGAGAGAAGGAAGTGACAGTAAAAAACTTTGTACATGACTATAAATAAACTATATTAAACTTTAAAATAATTGTAATAATTTTATCTGCTAGGCGAGTATCTTTGTTATTCTAGAAGTTAAAATATTTCATAACGCGTGAACATAGTTCATAAGACAACACCATGATTGTAAATAAACTTAATCGTAAATAACATTTGGTAAATATATCAAGCTAACTTATTCGAATATTAACCTAATTATCGAACAAAATTCACATATATATTTTTTTTAGACGTAAAACTGGAATCTCTTCTTACTACCTTTCTTTGGTGATAAATTACTTTAGCTGTGTTTCAGTTTAACAATGTTGCAAAGCTATTCTGTTAAACCATTTATTATTGTCGTAATAACAAAAGCAAAGCAATTAATTAATTTATTTCATTATTTCAAATTAACTCAGAAAACTAGAATAATTGAAAGTTTATAAGTATAATAAACAGACAGAACATAATCTAACCTTACCTTGGCTCCAACGGACCATAATGACCACTAATTAGTAGACAGGTAGCTCGTTCCAGCAGACCATGTAGTGCCTCTTAAACACCATTGACATGAGGTCATTCATGGAGAAAATTAATAAATACAGGAATACTCTTCTCACATTTTCTTATTTTTGTTTGGTGTGTTTACTTGATAAGAACCTTCTTCCAATTAATATGAGGATTTTGTTTCACCTCTACCTATCTATCTCACTCACACACATTCACTCTATTCTCTATGTCTCCTTTTCATGATTATCGTCTGCTACTTGCGTTTATTCTTAACTGTTTTTCTTCTTCTACTGCTTATTATTATTCTCCTTCCTCTTCTACTTGCTCTTCTTCTTACTCTTTTTTATCATTTGCTAATTTTCCACTTATTTTTTATGAAATTGTTCTATTACCATCATTAAATCATTTGTACAATATGGTACTCTAAAAGTGCACAATAAACTGTATAATTGAGACGGAGCTCTCCTTATCCACTAGGCACAATTCATTGTCCAATTTTGTAATAAAACCAGGCAAAAACTATTTACCCGATTGTTGTCAACTAAAAAATCAAGGATTATAAATACCTTCACGGTAGTCATAACACAATTTTCATATCGATACCTTTTTTGCTTTGGAATTTATTGCCTTTAATTTTATAATCTTTCGAGTTTTAAGGGTAGAAGTGAAAAACATTCCTTAAGAACTTCTTCAATATCAGCTGTTTGATAATAATGGTGGTGTAAAAACACAAAAACCTTAAGACGCTGAATCTCTGCAGGTTGTCTTGGCTTCTTCACTATCATCTGCCGACAGCCCACAATCCTCTTTCTTAAGGATCCTTCAAGTACTTTGTTGGGGTCTCTCGTTTCATCCACATTTGAATTAGGCTAGACGAGTTTGAAATATCCAACTCTCAACATCGCTAGTATATTTTGTGCAATTATTCTTACGCTAAAAACAGATTCAATATATTTGACACGGATTTATAACCGGAACTAGCTGGCCCAATCCGGCTTTGGACGGATAGACAAATCAAAGTTAAATGTATATTAACAAAAAATATATTATATCAATAAATATAAATTACACTATGTATTTCTTATGGGGATTTTTAGTAACTTTTACCCCCCCCCCAAACCTCCCCTAAAATTTCGATTTTTTTAACCCTTTCTTAGAGAGCACCTAAAATGCGACCGAAATACATGTATACATATATACAATTTTGAATGACACACCAAAACGTGTTCTGAGGACTCGTTGACTATTCCTGACCTTAGGTCCCACCATTAGAGTCACCGCACAGCTCATTTTTCCTATGGAATTTCGCTAAAAACAGGCAAGCTAATAACCACATTGGACAATTACTCTACAGGATGTAGATGACTCCCTTCCTCAGCCTTACCGTATACTTGCAATTTATCTCAGTTGTAACTGGATTTGCTTGGAGTGACACGTCAATTTGCAAATTTTGGAATAATACTATTTAGCGTTCCACAGGGTATTCTGGGTATACGATCTTGTCTTTTCATTTCCCTTCCTAGACAAAATATCTAAGTATTTTTTACGTACACATAGGAATTTTATTTTATTTCTTCTTTGTCACAAGCAATTTCTCTATTAATTTAATGTTTTATTAAATTTTATAAAAATGAGATTTTATGTGATTATTCATCATTATGAGATACGATATGTTTATGTTATCTTTTTTATCTATATATTAAAAGAATTTATGAAAACTTGTGGCAGTCAGTACGGCTATTCTATCCGATTTCCTTGTTTTTTTTTTTTTAAATTGCAGGTAATCATTCACAGATATGTCATCAAGCATTACAAATCATGTATCTTTCGTCTTACAAACGTTATAATCAAATGCAAATTTCTGCTGTGTATTCCTTATGGGGTTTTTTTTTGGTTCTTTGTCCACTTTGCGTTCGTATACCGTCCATCCGATTGCTTTGAAATTTTGCATAGTAACACAGGTTAACCTTGGGAAGGTTTTAGGCCATTTACCGAAGTCCTAGGACTTTAGGGCTACGCCTCAGTGGCCCTCAAAGTTTCAATGTTAATCTTATGGAAGAAAGATTTCTATTGATTTTATCAGGGGCACAAAAAACTTAGCAACACATCATGTTTGTTTACTTTCATTACCATAGCAACATTACTTAGAAAATGTGAAGAGTATTACCTTTTTGAGGTTACATTGACAAACTAAAAACAAACACAAACAAAAATCAACGAAAAATGCTAACCATATTTTAATTCAATTCAAACATTGGTTGTTACAAACCTATTATATATAAAACAGCTAATTTGGATCAAAAACTGAACATAATCATTCACAGATTTGTCAAGTCTTATATATTATCATCCGTTCAGCCGCTATTCACCCGAGAAGGAGCTCCGGTATACAATCCTTCAAATTTCCCATGTTAATCTTATGGAGATAATGTTTAATGAGTTTGAGTCAGCTGCCAAATAAAACAGCTGATTTATGCTCGGTCACCTATGTACAAACGAGCCAAAGATTAACGAGATTCTTTATCGAATTTTCCACCTGCGAGCGAAGCGAAGCAGCCATCTGAGGCCGAAGGCCGAGCCGGGGTTGGGACGCGGAGCGTCCAGGGGCAGAGCCCCTAGTTAGTTATTAGTTTTTTTATTAAGATTTGTTTTAAGTACCAGTTATCTATAAGCGCCAACTTCGTTGATAATCTGCAGATCATTGCCAAAAAGTGTTCTTTACAAACGTTAAGTTTGTATTTATTTTTATCAGTTCCTAATAACATTTTTTTTAAATGTTAGGCAATTTCTCCCAGTTTACTCTATTACTTGTTGTATTGCATTTTTTCTCATTTGAATTCGAATACGCCGTATCGTGAGCTGAAAAACAAGCTGCGGCATTTGTTTTTAGAAACATTTCAGACTTGTTTGAAGCCAGTTTAAGCTTCCAGTGTTCCATGGCATATTCCGTACGCCCACGCAGTTTTATACGTGAGGTGTTATGACGTACGCTATTCGTTTATTGTTTGTTTACTTAGTTACTGTAGTAAAATTGATTAAAAATCCAAAGCGGAAGACCATGTAACTAGTCATACCTCGTCAACTTGGATACGTGCCAACTACTGTTTACTTTACTTCCGCCATCCTACCCTCTTTTAATAACATAGACTTCATAGACAGTCTTTTAATTATCACATTTAAAGGTTAAAGATGGCAGTTAAAATTGAATTCCGCATACAGTAAAGATACATTACTACAAAGAAAAACAATTTGCCTACATAATTTTAAAATATTATCTCTGTCAATATTACAAAACAAATTATTAATTTGTGGACGTTATTAACAGCAATTTGTATACTTATAAAATAGTTCGCTCTACGAGACAATTTAAAATGTGATTATCATAGATTCTAATTAAAGTCTATTACGATTTAATTTACCCTTATAACAATTTGTTTCCTCCTTTACATCAACTGATTTGCACCATACCCTGTAAGTTCCCAAAAGCCATTAGCTTCCAGCTTTGTGTATTCTTGTTCACGTTATGACAAATTTCTTTTGAAGCAAAGATTTTAGTCGTCGAAACGATGTTTATCATGGATGACTCGTTATTCTATAGAGCACTGTAGCGCCTTTAAAGACCATGTTGAGTGAAAACTTGTCGATGATAAATGAACCTTAGAAAATACGTAATGGATCATGATGGTGAAAGCGAAGCGAGCGAAACATGCCGAATAATATGTCAGTGTCAACGGTAGCCGGGGTCAGACAGCACTTTAGCAAATTGCAAAGGAATCAAAGGATACATCTCAGTCCAGGAGAAAATATTAAGGAGGGCGTCTAATGTGTAAAAGCACGGCCTGAATGTTAAAGTAAAAGCAAAGAAAGGTACTCAATCAGGGAAAAGTATCCTTACGTTTTAAAAATATAAATAATACATTCTAACCTACAAATGATTTCACACAAAATGGACAAATATTGTGGAAAATCACGCGGTTTAAATAAATTTACAGAGTACAGGCATTTAGTTTTCAAATTTCAACTAGGCCTGCTAAATTGTTCTGTTAAATTGCACTTTTCAGGCACTGATTACTATGTACTATTATACTATATCAATGTTGTTGATTGAGAAGGCATTGGCTTGGGTCGTGGCTTACTTCCCAGCACTGCCTTTGAAGATATGTTGCCACAATACCAATTTTGTAGTTCAGTCTAGTAAACATTTGAATTTGTAATCAATTAGATTACGATTTTCATTAAAACGCCGTATTATATATATCAAAATATAGGCCTAAATAAATAGTTAATTTTACAATTTTATTATGGCGGAGTGTGTTTCACCGTTAGGCAAACCAGTTCAAATACATAAAATGGAAAATTCTTCACTCGCTCGCCAAGGGTTCCATACGATCAGCCGTGCCGAAACTTTTACAGAAATTGTATTAATAACAACACATAATTTACTCAATATGCTTAACTAAGCGTCTAACCAATTACAATAACAACGGTGGGGATAAATTATGTAAGGACCAGTACATGGAGGTGACGGCTCTCAAACACAGGAACCCTTAAAATGTTTCTACAAAGTATGTGTAAATCTAAAACTAAGCATTTTTTTCAAAAATTAACCTGCAATAAGTGTTTTAATAATTAACTTGAAAATCATATATCTCAAACTGCATTCAGAATATTTTTTACATCCTTGAATAAATCCTTTTCACAACTATAACCCATATGTAAGATTCGTAAAATATTTATTTTTAGGCTACCAATCTTCAGCCATCCCTTAATTTACAGTAGAATATTTGTTGAGTTTTATTTTTTCTAATCTAATGTTTTAAAACTACCGTATGATAATTTCATTGTGATACCTTTATCCGTTACTGTGAAATTTCACTGAGACAAATGAGTAATAATATAAGGGTTCCATTTTCCCCCTTTTTTACTTTTAAACGTATTACTAGATCGTAATTACCACCCAGACGTTTGCGGTAAGAGGGCGGAAGTAAAACAAACAGTGGTTGATCCGCTTTAAAGGGCGCTACCCTGTCCGCTATATTGAATCTGATTCCCATAAGAGCAATGCTACAGAATAAGTCATTTTTTCCCGTTAATTCGTGGAATAAATTTAAAAATGTGGTTTCATTTTGAAGTACTGTCATATGCTGAATACATTTTCAAAACCCGTTTTATTGTTTTCATAAACTTATGATATAAATAGTAAAAAATAGTAAACTTTATTAAAACCTTAGCAATGATCACACACAATATATTTTACTTTAAGAAAAAACAAATACAGCTTTCGTTTTTTTGACGAAAATAACACCAAAATCTGTTTACAAGTGAAGGTATGGTTAGGTTATTTTAACATTGAAATTGGTTGCCAACTTCGCCGTTTTGAATTTAGGGAGCTGAGCCTTAAGGCTGACAGTATATCAGTTTTTCGGCAATCTATTATTTTGAAAAATTTTACTAAAATATTTCTGTAAAACCTCCAATAGACGTACAGAGTTAGCACGGTTAGATTGAAAATGCATTGGTGTATGGGTGTTGATAGTTTTGAAAACGTAGTCCCTCCTACTATGTACTGTATAACAAACATAGTCTAAACAAGAAATTATTTATATTTTGTTGTTGCTTGTCATTTTTTACTAATGAAGGAAGCATAGTGGAATAACAAACAGATAAAAAAAAAAGTTAAAAGCTGTATTCTAACTTACGAAAGTCTTGGGAAACCGAGTGGCCGATAGACTTTGATTTGTCTAGCCTACAGTTTGATTTTTTTTTTTTTTTTTTGTGGTAGGGGAAACCCTGAGTGGTTATCGTCGCCTGGAATCACGATCATTCAAGTAATGCTCATAAAGTTAAACAATTAGAACACGCACATAAAAACACCAGTTCAACTGTTATTTCCAAAGCGTTACTACAACTCTTTCTAATTCTATTTTAACTTGACAGTTATGATTTGTATTGAAAGTTCATAGTAAGAGCTATTTTTTTTTTAATTATCTACGAGAGTTTAGATACACGGAAAGGGAGGGAAACATTTCATACGTCTTTGTAGGTCTTATCTTTCGACTAAAGGGAACAAATATTAAAATACATGAGATTATTTAAATTTAAAAGAACTCAATATATATACCTACCTCGAAAGGAATGCGAAAATTACGATTTCGTTTTCATTTTTTTTATACTGAGAGATAACGTAAAACAATTTCTTTTTTTTTTTTTTAATTAAGGGTACTTCATTGTAGAATTCATTACTAAAGGTTATAATCGAGGGATGACTCGTCATGTCAAAAATACAAGGGTTCCGTTACACTATTAAAAAGAAGAACAAAACGGGGTATTTTTTTGAAAGAAAAATAGAGTTCGAATGTAAGAATGCACAAATGAATACATTACACTGGAGTAATGCAAACTGTCTAACAATTGCGGCGTAAACAGAATTGGTCTTACTAAAAAAAAATACTGGTATATATACTGTTGATAATATAGATTTTTAGACAATTCTTTTAGCTCAAATCAAATACGGAGATATTACTGTACTTAATATAACATATTTGTTTTAAATTTGTTTCCAATCACAAAGGCAGCACGACCATTATTTTCTCCGTATTTGGGAATATTAAAAACAATGTTCTTGTAAATTACAAAAGGTGATAAATTGTATGCGATTAGGTACCACAGGAACAATTAGAATAAACCATCCGAATACGAAACTGTTTGAATAAAAACCTGAACAAATCTAAATTTCACGCTGTAACACAAACATGTCTTTAAAGTCAACTGGCATGAAAGGTTTTTGGTCGCCATTTTGAACCGGGTAGTACGTAATATCAAAGTTTATTCTGAAAAATTATCAGTTTCGGTGTATTTTTTTATTTTTTATTATTTTTTTTTTTTATTAATAGCGTATTGTTTTATATTTGAATATTTTGCGAACGAACTATGATTCCTAAGATAATGGAAGACCCTGTATATAGAAAAGAAAGTAATATTTGTATATCCTGAGATTCCTCATAAACCAATTGTAAAGGGTGCATTTCAAACATATTTATTACCTCAAAATGTAATGATACGATAGGTTTATCTACGATATTTTGTAATATCAATAATTAAAATTTGGAATCTGATATAAAAATTAACTTTATTTATATTAAATTTTAAATGATAATATTATATATGACTTTATTCGTGGAAAATATAAATTTTATCAAAACTTTTCTATCAACACTACAAATATTACGCACAAACCCTTCACTATAAAACACAAATGTTTTCCGCAAAGACAATAGTTTTATCGTCATATAATAGAAAGTGGATCCGTAATGGATAACTTTGACTTCTGAACTAGTAAGAATATCTATTTAGAGTTGAGAAGTGTACTTAAGGAGTTTGAGAAGTGCCGTGGAGCAAGGCGGACATTTTGGGCACCAGAGCGCGCACTTTACTCTCGGCACGAGCTATAAATCCGCAAAACTTCCGACTTTCCTGAGTCTAGACAATAAGGGCCGAACTTTAGTTTTCGGAGCTTTCATCTGGAAACTTAGTTTATCTGAAAACAAAATAATGCATTTCTAGCATCGTTTATCACATTTGAATTATTTTATGAGGTGAAAAGATTTGTTTCGATTCTACCTCGAATCTATATATTAATTTGAAAAGGTTTTTTGTAATCCGAGTGAGATCTCGAGTTCTATTGGGCCGATTGACATGCGATTTGTGTTAAATGAAAGGTAATTAGCTCTATATTTGCCCATTTTACTTGGATTTTAGTAATTACATCACTAAATTTTCAAAAAACGGAAATTAAAATCTCTTATGGCAATTTAACATGGGAAAATTGTTTAAGCCTATTCCAAGTGAGATCTCGAGTTCTATTGGTCCGATTGACATGCGGTTTGTGTTAAATGAAAGGTAATTAACTCTATATGTGCCCATTTTACTTGGATTTTAGTAATTACAGCACTAAATTTTCTAAAAACGGAAATTAAAATCTCTTATGGCAATTTAACATGGGGAACATTTTTAGGCCTATTCCAAGTGAGATCTCGAGTTCTATTGGACCGATTGACATGCAGTTTGTGTTAAATGAAAGGTAATTAACTCTATATTTGCCCATTTTACTTAAAATTTTACTATTCCATCATTTAATATTTTTAAAATGTAATTTAAAATATTTTCTATTCAATAACATTGTATTTACTGATCAACTGATTATAACAGCACATGTTTTATTATCATCTGGAGTTCTATTGGACATAAAAATATATAATAGCACAGATCAGCTGATTATAACAGCACATGTTTTATTATCATGACATGGTTAGTTTATGTTGTAATTTACTTTATTGAAGTAGGTTATGTTTAATTTTGCTGTTGCTTAATTATGTTTTTCTGTTTATAGTTCAATAGTTATGGAGGTGAACGGATAATTAGTGATGATGAAATTGTCTTTTTAGTAAATTTAATAAATCAATTTAAATAAATTTAATAAATCAATCAATGATGAAATTGTCTTTTTAGTAAATTTAATAAATCAATCTCTTATTAAATCAAGCAACTAGGCCTACATTAATTGCAAAAACTTCGCACAGGTTAGCTAGAGTTCCAACAGGGAGTTGGGGAGTGGGGGGTTGGCGTGCGGAGCACGCAGGGGTCTCCCCTAGTATTTTATAAAACCTGTTACTAGTAGCCTATGCTGAAAGGATTAATTAAATTGGTGTGTCAGTGAGAGAGAATAATCTACAGTTCTATAAGTTATATATTATATTATATAGTTAAACAGTCTTCGTATAACTATATTTTATGTATTATATAGTTGGATACTATACTACAAACCAATCATTGAAAAAATAACTTTTTAAAACTATTATCACTATTATATCCTGCAAGTGTTTTTAAAAGAACAGTAGCATCTAAATCTCACAAAATATGGCTCTTATAATTATATACCAGGTGTTTTTAAAAGTATAGGACCCTTGCCGTAATTTTTAGACAAAGGAAAGTAGAAAAATGAAAGTTTGGGAATGTCTTTGGATGATTAGGAACTACTTTTTAAAACTTTCAAGACCACCCTCCTCACCGCTCACTATGTAGGGGGGGGGGACAACTAAGAATGTAAACATAGGGCTTGTGACACGTCATTTTTTGTCCTCAAATCACAAACACTTTAATACCAAGCAATGTAAGGTACGACAATCCTATCCAAAATGGCGGTTATGTTATCAGCATAATGAATGTTCCGACTAAACAAAATAATTTTCCTCCTTGGAGGGAGGGGTTGGCGTTGATCGCTTTTAAAAGTGGTAACTAATAATCGCAAGATATTTCAAAGTCCCTTTTCTACTTCTTTAAAAAATCACTTTCTATTTCAAAGTATTAAACAATTGCGGGAAGGGTCCAGTATTTTTGGGGAAAAGTTTTTCGGCCATTTTGGATATGGTTGTCTTATCTTCATTTTGCTTGGTATCAAAATGTTTGTGATTCAAGGACAAAACAAATTATGTGTCACAAGCCGTACCATGTTTACATTTAAACATTTTGAGTGGCCCCCTACAGGACCCCTCCGAGGAGAGAGTTGTGGTCTCGAAAGTTTGTAAAAGTAGTTTTTAATCATCCAAAGACAACCCAAAATTTCATCTTTGTATTTTCCGTTGTCTAAAAGTTACAGAAGACGTCCCATACTTTTGGAACATCTGGTGTATATATTATATATGCTTAAAAATTATTACAATAAAGCTATTATCTGAAATTAACCGAAATTAGTGGAAACCCACGTTTTAATAAGTTTCTAATTAGAAGGGAATTCATCTCGAGTCAAGAAATTATAAAACTTGTCTGACTGTAATTGTGTAGAACATTAAGATTATTGGTTTTAAACAGTCGCATTCGGTTCTAATTTTTCTATTATGTTCTAGAAACTATAATTTTCTGTTCCAAAAATTAATTACAAGAATTACTAAAATTAAGGTTATTATGAAAATTAAAAATAATTACATTTCCTATTAAAAAGGTTATATTTATTTTTTACATACAAGATGCGTTTGGGAAAAAACCAGGATACACGCCTGCGTGCTTCGCACGTCACTCTTTGCTACCACCACACACATATTTAATAATTATGTAGAATTAATCAAAAAGCTAAAATGGTAAATGTTATTAAATGTGTAAGCCTAAATCAAAGTATTTCGTTGATGATATAGCATGCGTTAAAATAAAGCTTAAAAGAACCAGCATGAACTTGCCCAAACACACAAATCTATTCCTAAACACAAATCTAAGAATTAGAAATAAATACAAGTTGATTTAAAATATAAAGTCAGCTGTTGATGGAAATTCTACTGAGAAAATTTACATATAAAGGAAGTTTATGTTTGAGTAAACAGCTGATTATCGTACCAAGACAGATCTTCAATCAGTTGATCTGTGTATTTTAGATCCTTTTTTGCACGCGTTTTGCTTTGCTTGACGCCTGGGTGAAAAAATACGCCTTCACTCTAATAATATAAGCAATAGGGAATTGTATGCACGACCGCTCGGTTCTATGGAAGTTACTCTATTGTGTTGGTATTTTTGCAGTCGGTTGCACAGAACTCGTGCATAAAGGAGTTTTACATAAACATTTTTTTAAGAATTGTCAAATAGCATTTTTTACTATTTTTAAACCTAAACTGTTCTTAGAAATTTGGTTTTCTCAAAATAATTTGAGTTTTTTACCATGAGCTTCAGGCCATATACTTTAAATTGATATAAAATACATAGGCAGTAGGTAAGTGCGCAGTGTTCACGTAAATGTATACACCAGTTCAAATTATTTATGTGGATGAGGAGTCAACGTTGCGCACAGGCGTTGCCTCTTTCCGCATATCCTGAATTTAGAATTATGCTTAGACTTTGAATATTCTGTAGTAAATTAATTGTCTTCCAAGCCATAGAAAGTAGGCCTACAGTAGGATATTCGTAAAAGATTGGTTGTATTTAACCTTTAATATATTTGAGTTTGCATACTTCAATCTTGGATTTGATGTTTTGAACGATAAAATAAAACAATTAAATAATAAAAAGTTAATTGAATTTTTTGGGACGTCTAAAGTAACTAGACTTTAATTTTCGAATAGGGTTTTTATTTTGGAAAAAGGTTGGGTTATATTTATATTGCATTTGCAAATTATTAGCAACCAAATATATCAAGATGGCTGTTATTTAATACTATTTAACTTTATTTAATTCCTAACCAACCTAGACAAAAAAGGTAATATTATTAGTAGATTTGTTAACGATGAAGGTTAGCCTTTTTTGTTAAATATAATTTGACAAAACTATCTTATTTTGAATTTACATCCAACCTACCTAGAACAAAAATGCTGAACCATTATTATTAGTAGGATTTGTCAAAGTTAGGTTTTTTAATAAATTATTTCACACCAATTTTGAATTTTAAAACCTAACTTAACCTAGAAAAGAAATTATAAGTAAATTATTATTGGTAATATTTGTGAATGCGAAATATTAGGTTTCTTAATTTAGTTTGACAAAAATAATGATCTGTTATTTTGACTTTAGATCCAACCTAACCTGACGGAACTTAAATCTTACCTAACCTACCCTAATCCAATCTAATCTGCCACAGTAAGTGTCAACCTGTATATAATAAGGTGATAATAAAAAGTAACACATTATTTTTATAGTAACGAATGATTCCCATACTAGAAACAAGCTGTAAATTGATTCATAGAAGAATACAGCTTTCAGAAAATATGAAAGCAAATTATAAAATCTGTAATATATAAACGCAGTTACGAGATTTGCTAACAAAATTCGCTGTATACACGAAAATACCCAGGAACGGTAAAGTCGGGTAGGCTACAGATTCATCCTTCGGTTATCCTTCTAGAATAAGACCCATACACAAGGATTCAACTTAGGCCACGGACCGTTTCCAGGGCTTTGGCAAACAGCAATTAAATTAATGATAGTTACATCAATTACAGAAGGGCTTCCCCTTAGGAGTGAGGGGTTCACTTAAATCTGGACTCGGCCCAACTAAGGCGCGCGTACCAAATACGCAATTAGTTAAAACACTTAACACGATAAACTTCAGCCCCGATCAACCCCCCTAATTTATGAGAAAAGGGGGATTAAATGCACGGGTACTTTATGACTAAATGCAAATTATGTCTGTAATATTTCCTTGAATTAATTTCGTTTTAAAAGACGTAAGGATGTGGATGGCATGATGTTATTTATTAGCTGAAGTCGTGAAGGAAGTTTGGTTTTATCTGGCAATGCCAATCGCGTCGCTAATATACAACCAACATAACCTATTCTGCTTTTAACAGCAAAGAGTCATATTGTTTAGCATGGTTTAATATTGTACTTTAACCAAATAGAAAATTACGAATGACTTAAACCCCTCTTCATATTCTCATCCGATTTGGACTAATTTTACTGATCCTAGAACGTGATACAAAATCAAAGATATAGGCCTATTCCTTTCCCTGTAGTAGGCCTATTATAATATTCTTACTAGATCCTACGTAACCTAAACTAATCAACAACAATATTAAAGAATGTAATAGAAACATTTTTAATAAGTTAATATATTCATACCACTGCCAATCAATTTAATCACTGTAATTATTTCAACTATTCTCCAAATGTTTGATCGAATTCAAGTGAACTTCACAAAATGCGAGATTCGTCGAGAAGGAACCTTTAAATCGTGTTACTCGATGAAGACAATGATCAATAGACGATTACCCCTTCAAAGTTCCGCTTCTTTGCCCTTTCTCCTTCCGGTTTACTTTGATTTTCTGAAATTAAATATTAAAAATATGATACTCCTTTGAAGTCAAAGGGTTCTTCCCCGACCATTGTTAAGCGTTAGAACATTACACTTGAAATAAAGGGTTTTTTTATAGTCAGTGTTCTTTCAATTTTAGTTTAATGCAAAAATAAGAATATCGGTTTGATTTTGTCGGCGTGCAGGCTAAACAGAAGAACAGAACTTTGAGGTTATACATTCGGAGTAGGCGCTCAAACAAAAAAACGAAATTTTCCCATTATATCAAAAACTACTCTAAACAATTTTAGAAAAAATTGATGGTTCTCAATATATGTAGGCCTACGCGTTATCATACTCGATCTCTTTTGTTTCTATTTTTTATGTCATGATCAGTGTAGACTTATAGTAGGCTAAACAAACAATAGTTCTCAGTGCGCCCTGACGAATTGTCTTGCTTCATCATGTAATGTGTTTGTTTATAGTGTTTTAATATTAATCGACCTCTTTTGAGCGAATATTCTGATGATGACACATAAGTTCTGAAACGCGTAAATAAGGAAATAACTAAGACACAAACGGAGTAATTAGCCTATATTAAAATTACTGTTTTCTATTTCGATATTCTGAATCTAAGACATCAAAAATCCAATTCCACCCCGAATCTCTTTACAACCAATCCCAACCCTTACCCAACATAAGTTCCTTAACGATAATAGATTCGTAGAAAGTTAGTATAACTTGATAATCAGCTGTACATCGCAAGGAGACGCTTATCAGTTGTCGCACGTATCTAAAGCAATTTCCGTCCCTTTTCCGCATTACGACGAATCCTAATTGGAGCTAATTTGTGCGTCCTAAAGCCGCAAACATAGGAAATGCATCATCCAATCGTATTTCTTTGATTACTCCAGTCGTTTTTAACACAAAAGGTTTTTCCTTTTTATTTTTAACATCAAAGGTTTAGTCTCATCCTCTTTAATTTGCGTCAGGCCTGGAGTATCTGTTTTCAATGATCGGCGGAGGGGAATTCAAATGTAAAAGAATTGAAATGATATTGCAAAATTGATGGAATTGATTGTCCTATTCGTTTAAAGTAACAAATATTACGCGAACGTAAAGGTGTGTAAATTACGTTGTAATTTCATAGCACAATAAATAATTGAATTGATTAAATTATTTAGTGATACATTCACAGATACATTTGTTATATTTTCGTATAATTCAGTAAGGCTTTTTTGCATTAGTTAGTGTCTATTCGAAACTAAAAGTGAACGACTAAAACAAACTAAATAGTATCAAAATCATGAAACTAACAGAAAACTTATGTTGGACTTAAATCTAAGCATTACATTTTTTTTAGAACTAATACAAGTTTCTGGGCATGGATAAATACAAATAAAATGTTAAGATAGTACACACAAAGTCTCGAAATTAAAACACAAGAAACAAAGTGAATGCGTGTTAAAAACTTAAACTATAGAGGCCTAAAGAAAGAACTCCGGAGCTGATAAATATAATGAGTATATTATTTTCATTCGCATTACAACTTTGCAAGAAATTGCAATCTTCTTTGTGGGACTTAGGCCCTACACTTTGGTTGTCGCTTTAAAACAATATGTCGAATTAATTGTAAAACATTTAAGTCAAGATGACTTTGTTGTTTAGCAACACTCGGGATACGAAACCATAAAACTATGGATACCTCTTAATATTTTAATTCCGTTATTAGGCTATGTAGCAAAGAATAACACACTTCGTAAGAAGTCTTCTTTTAGGAGTAATGTATTTGGAATAAACTCCTATAAAAGCGAGTGTACGTACGTGAGTAACATATAATATAACAGCTGATTTCACTCATCATCTGTAATAATTCTTAAACAAAACCCACTGAAGATTATACTTTGAAATTATGTTTAGCACTTCAATCAATAATATAAGTCTTGTGAAGCTGATTTTTTTTTAAATATGTATTAATGTAAGCTGTAATACGTTATAAGATTTCCTGTGAGGTTATAAAATGTATATAATAAACAACCTTTTATTATCAATATATTCATTTATACAAATTTAAAAAGAGATACTCATTCGTTTAACTTCGGAAACATTCGTACAAGTTCGTATAACATATAAACATATTCTATTATTAATTTCTTCACTATAATTTTCATAAACTTATAAATCATTTGATCTAAATAAAAAGCAATTAAAAGATAATTAATAATATTTGTATCTTTCTTTATTAAATAAATAATAAACTATATACATAAACAATTTTAGCAAATAAGCTTACAGTTTTATAATCCTTATAATTGTAGGGCCTACACATTTACTGAGTTAAAAATCCCCGTCAGCATAGTTAGATAGGCCTATTTATAGACTGTTGTTTAAATAGTTTTTGAAGTTATACTTCTTTGCGCCCGTTAGACACTTTGGGATGGGATGTTGGTCGAGAAACCGCGTCACGCTGAAAAGTAAGAACAAATTTTTAAGAACTATCGATTAATCGACAGTAGGGTCACCGAATCCACAATATATACATACACTGATTCATTTCGACGACACTACTGTCTTGCAGCGCCGCTGGTGGCTAAGCTAGGAATTACTAATCCCGGCTTCAATAAGATTTACCCCCTCCACTGCCCATGTCCAGACCTGTGTATATGATTGTGGTTGCCGGATAGCATCAGTAGGTTTCTTATATTCGTTGATGTGTCATGTGCCTCAGTGTTTTGATAGTTTGAGTTTTGATTTATGTCTGAGTTTTTGGTGGTTTTTGAATAATATTTTGATATATTTTAAATTAGTTTGGTGAAGTATTGATGGCGTTTCAATGATTTCTTGTCCATATTGATTGAGGAAATCATATTTTTCTTATCAACAAATCTGTTCCAATCACGAGATTCTTGCTCCGCATGTGCACGTGGTGTTCCGTAAACAAAGAAAACAAAGAAAAACTATTATAGAAGAAATTACTGATAATGATAATATAGGTGTATAATATAATAATGAAGTCACGTATAATATATTGAAGATAAATATATTGAATAATATTGAAAAATGTCTTATATTTCATTTATATATCCTGTCTGTTTGTGTGCGTGAGTGGGTGTATGAGAATGGCCAAAGAAGTATAACTTCCACCGTGTGGTCCGACGCACACCCAATTTTTTTTTTTTTTATAATGGACTTCTGATATGTAGGCGTGTAGGCCTATCTATCTGCCTGTGATTTTTCACGGGGGCTTACTAGTGAGACACTATAAACGCCGAATTCAGAATTCAACTTTAACAAAAAAAAATGGTGACAATGTCTTGAGGTAGATCCTATTGAACTTATCCGGACCTGTCCTATTTAAGCCTTTGGCCTTTGGAAAGTACGATAAGGTATGTTTTCAAATATCTTTAAAATTATTCAAATATTCCCAGTTTTGACAACTTGACCCCTTAAGAAAACATTAGTTTCATTAATGAAAAGGATGAAAACCTATCTACGAAACTCCACCAGCCAGGAAAGATTGACTGGGTAGGTCATTAATTGAAGTAAATCCATCGACAGATGTACCTCGGTACAGATAGACTGCATAGGACGATATAAATTGCAGCTAAGAAGACTCGAAATTTAAAAAAACTTTTGTGATATTTATTTTATGTTTTGTTCCTAATTTCTGTAATCTATCTATCATTAAAATATATTAAGACGTACGTGTACTTGTTTAGACTTGTTATTGAATAGTTAAAATAATTCGACCACGCAGCTGGCCCGCTGACGTGAGTTGAGCAAATTTTCAAAATTAAGTTTATATTCCTATGTTTTAGGGTTTCAACCAACAATTTGAGAAATAGGTCTACTTACGAAGGTGTTGAACAGCTGTTTGTGTGTACGCAATATATTAGTAGAGTTTGTTTGCGCCTAGTGGCCTCGCGAGTTTGCACCACTTGGCTTTGAACCGGGTACTTTATGGTATTTTACGTTTTGGTCGATTTTGGGGGAACCAAGCGAGCTATAAGGTCGCGCAAAAAACCAAAATGTGCAGAATAACATCCTACATTTATATTTTTAGAAAAAACTTAAAAAAATGTTCATTCTCGTGGTAAAAATCTCAAAAAATAATTACTTCCTGTCAAAAAACGTACTTCCGGTTGTTGGATTTTTTTGGCTAACGAACTCATCCGAGCTACATAGACAACCAACATGTGTACCAAATTTGGACCAAATCGGACTTAAAATGCGGCCGCTAGAGTGCGAACACACATATATATATATATATGGAAATTCGCTAACTAGGCAGTAAATATAAAGATTTGCATCCACAAATCTCCCAAATATTTTCTGGCTACACAGCCTTGCCTAACCTAAAAATGTATTCTTATAAATCTCAAAGCAACGAGAGTAACGGAAATCGGCTAAAACCATAGTTTGTTCAATGTGGCAATTGTAATAAGAAATTAAAAGCAAGAGTCTTCCAAATTCTGTTCGCATGATATTGAAGCTAAAAACCTTCCATTTTACAAAATACTTCTTCGGAGGTTAAACAGAAGAGTATGTAGGTACAGACAGCTTGGTTGGAAACTCGACTGATAGTTTCTGTAGAAAAAATATTTCAACTACAGTTCGAGAATATATTACTTTATGTCTGAACGTAAATTATTGTGTGGAAAAGTTAGTTTGACATTTATTAGGCCTAGAAATTCGGGAGGGGTTAATTGTGGACAAAGGTTGTGTTCCGTGAACTACGCCTAATCAAATAGTCCCTTCACAAAGCAAACCCCACTTGTGTAGAATTACGTGACCCAAACTAAACCAAACGTAACCTGTTAGGAAATGTTTTGTTAATTTGTGGTGGAATAAAGGTTTGCTTGACTTGTGTGTTAGGAACTTAATACTTAATCGTTTATAATTTAATTAAAAATTGAAAGATATAAGATAATCAAGTAAGGATTCATCCACCACAGAATTTGATTTTTTTTTTAAATTAAACGTTCCTGTTTGTTAGTTCGTTTCCTTTGTGTCGCAGTTGCTGCGGGTGTATGACGAGCAGCATTAATATTAATAGCATCGCTACCTCCCATATTATTTCGGTGAGTGGTTGAGCCAGCCTGAAGGCGTAGATTGACATGAATATAACTTGAAGAGAGGTAGCCTATAATTCGTCAACTACAACTCTCCCTAGTCAACGAATGAAGAAAAATACTGTCAACGTACTATCAATATTGTGGAAGTAAACAGACAAATTGTACACTGAATATTCAGAACTTAGAATAGTGTACTTAACCCTTCAGCTAAAAAGGACATTTTAATTTGCAATTTAAATAAAGCAAATGAGCGTTAAATCGCCTTGAAAGCCCGCCAATAAAAACGTAATTGTCCACACTAAAAGACACTTCCACGGTTAGCGTCATCGTAATCTAAAGATGACGATTTAGTCTGCGAAACGTTTTTTAGCAATAAACTTGTATAGTCTGCTCAAATTGTTCCGCTTGTGATAAAATACACTAACCATCACCCGTTTAGCTTCGTAAAATTCAAGACAAACCATTCCAAATAATTTACTTGTAGTCCTTGGATAATTTGTAAACAATTTTCCTAAAACTGGGCTTAACTGTATAACATTGTAATATAGTTTTACTAACTCCTAAATAACACCATTTTCTACATTATGAATAATATTATTGTTTTTGTGCATAATGTGTGGCCCTACTTAACCTCAAAATCAATATTGTTATTAATTTGTCTAAAATGAATTTATTATGACTTTGAATGGCAAACGATTTTACTTTCTCACTATACTATAGTATAGAGAAAGTATAGTGATCGCAAAAAAATCGATGTTGAGATTTTTGTAGAAATATCCGTTTTGGGACCCCTGAGTCCAAAAAAGTGGTTTTTACAAAATGTCTGTATGTATGTCTGTATGTCTGTATGTATACAAAGCTAGAGAGAAAACTATTCAATCGATTTCAACCAAATTTGCACCAGACATGTCCAGTACGCCTGTATAGATGCACGAAAAAGGGTTTTGAACAATTTTGAAAAACAATCCCCTTTTTGGCCAAAAAACCATAAAAAAAATCAGTTATTATTTTTCTATAAAAAAACGGCTCTAACGATTTTGATAAAATTTAGCTTATTTGTAGCCTTTAATGTGCCCTACCATATACAAAAACCCGCATCTTTGTAAAAATTCTCGTTTAGCTAATAATAATAACAGATTTTTTGGGGTGTTTTGGCCATAAAGGGGGTTGTTTTTCAAAACCTTTTTACGTGCATCTATAAAGACCTAATTGACGTGTGTGGTGCAAATTTGTTCGAAATCGATCGAATAGTTTTCTCTCTAGCTAATAATGATAATATTTATTAGTTAATCGCCTACTTTAATAAAAGTATACAAAGCTAGAGAGAAAACTATTCGATCGATTTCAACCAAATTTGCACCAGACATGTCCAGTACGCCTGTATAGATGCACGAAAAGGGGTTTTGAACAAATTTGGAAAAACAACCCCCTTTTTGGCCAAAAACCCCCCAAAAAATCAGTTATTATTTTTTTATTAAAAAACGGCTCTAACGATTTTGATAAAATTTGGCTTATTTGTAGCCTTTTATGTGCCCTACCATATACAGAAACCCGCATCTTTCTAAAAATTCTCGTTTAGCTAATAATAATAATAATAACTGTTTTTGGGGTTTTTTTTGGCCATAAAGCGGGTTGTTTTAAAAAAAATTTTCAAAACCATTTTACGTGCATCTATGAAGAACTAATTGACGTGTTTGGTGCAAATTTTTTCGAAATCGATCGAATAGTTTTCTCTCTAGATAATAATAATAATAATAATATTTATTAGTTAATCTCCAACTTTAATAAAAAAACTCTCCTACCCCACCATACAAGTCACAGTGAATCTGTTTAGTAATTTAAATGTATTTGTGAGAAAGTATGTGCCAGTTCCTGTTACCGTTTATTTCGGTATAATAATATAACTTAAATAACAACTACATAGGCTATTAGGTACATACAAAACTAAAATGATTTATGTTAAACCTTTAGGCCTACTAACTATCTTTATTTTGGGACATGTCCGTTAAGATTTTAATTTAAATCGTATATATTAATATTATATTCTCGTACCACTTTCAAGAATATTTAAATTCTTCTGAATTTCTATAAGGTTAAATAATTTTGTTCTACAAACTTTTCATTTCCCTATCTTTTCGGACTACTTGAGTTACTGAAAGTTCAAAAGCTTTCAATTTTGCAAATATTTTAAGCCTGGTGTAGGTACACTAGATAACAAAACGTGTTATTAACATTTTGTCCCTAAAATTCTAGTCCTTCACACTTCACACTGTGGTGTATGGTGTATGGTACCCCAAACGATTTTGTCTGCTTACTACAGGCCATTTTGCAAGAATTGATCACTTACGCCTGTCATTGTCTGTCTGTTCAGGTTCAGGTTTATATTATAAAGTAGCCTATCCCAGGTTGTCTCACACCCCACAGTGTTGGTTAATGGACAATTTTCAAACTATAAGGTCGTTTATTATAGTCTTATTATTTTTACAGTTATTTTTGGTAACTTTTTATAAATAAAATATAAAAATAATAGTTATTGTGTTTTATTATTGTATATTATACTATTATATACATTAATTTACATTCGGATATGAGTAGCCTATATTTAGTAAAAAGTATCATCTTTGCTGCTATAAGAAATAAAATAATTTATGGTTTTAGTCAAATATAATTTATTTTAACTTTGAACTGGGGTTTTTATTTTAAATTCTCTATTTTAAGTAAATATTTTTGCCAACTCTACCAATTATTATACAAAATGTGTAAGACCTGCCGATTTTTAATTAGAACCAGAAAATAAATTTAAATCTGTAAAATAGTTACATTTAAATATCTAAGAGACCGACAATATTATGTTTAAATAACATTTTAATTAGTGTGTTGGTTAAATTATAGTTTTTTTTCTTTCAAGAATGTTACCAACAAAAGCAAAACCTTTTCTCTAACAATGTTAGAAAACATTATTAATAGCCTAATAATTAGTGTAAACATGGCTTTAGGCCAACCAACAATATTCACAAATATAGTAAAATTTTCTCAGTTTCTTTACAATTATAATTATTTTAATAAATGTAATTATTTTATAACATACTTCTTTTTCTTAAGTTTCATTTTCACGCAATGACGCAAACTATATCACAACTACTTCCAAATCCAAACAAATATTTTAACAAGGCATTGGTGAAGTCAACTAGAAACTGAATCATAAACAAATTAAAAGTTTTAAAACGCCAACGTTGCACGAAATTGAAGCAATAAACTTTGACTATCGATTGTTTAGAGTCGATCTCTAATGAAGCAATCGCGGAACTCCAAGAAACTCGAGAGGTTTCGTTGTAATACTGCAAACTATGTTAACTATATGGCTAAGTTGATGAAGTCTCTCTAAATTCCTTCATCGATTTGACCAAATGCTGTAATTTTTTGTTTTAGCCTAATTAATTTCTCAATAAAAACGAGCAGCTATAGTTACGATTTGGTGTTTTCAAATCACCTCTTGGGTCATCATCGCCTAAATTTTATTTCAAAACAACTATCTTTATTATTTATTCATATTAAATATTAATTGAAATTTGTAAGAAATTGGTTATAAATTTAAAAAATACTTTCCATAATTTCTGGCTTAGTCTTCAAATAAAATGAATGTTAATAAGTAGGCATAATATAGCCTAAATCGGAGAAAGCTGGTAATGCTTAATCTTTAAATACAAATGTAATTATATTAACTCCAATAAGTATAGATCAGAGAAAGTTGAAGAAGCAGTATATTATTTTCTATTTTTTAATTAATTTTAATTAAATTATATCAGCTATTGACATTTTTGATAAATTGATTTTCACCTATAATTTGTTTTGTAATTTTAAATGAACCCCTTAGAATTAAATCATTTGAATTATGCCTATACTCCTTCAATATCTTGACATTTAAAAAAAATCGTACAAGTAAAAAATTAAATTAAAAAATATATGTTTTTTGCGAAAAATAGAAGGAAAGGATAACTGAAATCATTAGGTATTTTAAAAGTTACAGTTAAAACTTGTATCATTTGGCATCTACAGTATATTATCACATCGAAACTATCGTATTATGTTATCTGTATACATTTTCATTCAAGGTCGTGTTCCATAATTTTTACAGTAACTTACATTTTATATGATTCATGAATTTAATCAAAATACGTTCAAAACACAATCAGCTAAATGGGGAATCTGTACCCTACAACTTCAAATTTCTATCGTCCTTATTCGCTTCCACGTCTCATTCCATTTTGCCAAACGCTTTAACGCAATTATTTTTAGTTTCTTTAGTCTAATTCAATATTCAATCCACATTATTTATTGCTTCAACCTTAGTATTGACAAAGAGAAATGCAAATCAATAAAACAGACACCCAAAATTGACACAAACAACTTCCCCCTCCCCTCTGATCGACCATTTTGTTAGGTCACGATTTTGACATTGAAGAAACAAAACAAATAATGAATTAATGTATAGTTCTATTTTCTAAATTAAATGGAGTGGCAATTCGGTGAGTATTCCTTGATTATTATTTATAGCCATGTTAGTTATAATTAACAGTTTTTCCAGTACAAGGGTGGTCCGATCTTTTCATTCCCTGTCCCTTTTTACTCCCCTTTCTAAAGAAGTAGGCCTAGGCCTAATAGACAGTTGCTATAAACCTCTGATCAGATGATTCAGAATAATGTTTTTTCGTTAATCATAGGCAATAAGGATAAAAGATTTCAAGAAACCAAATTAATGCCAAAAACTTAAATCCAATCGTAAGATGTATATCAAACAAGAAGTACAATACAGATTTTTATTTACAGAAGTGAGTTTTATGGGGTTTTACTGTTGTCGTTTTCCCATTAGAAGAGCTGCAGCACTCCTATGGGAGAATAATTTGTTGGCTAACTCCCATATTTGTCAGGCGGAATTGAAAATAATCCCCAACACATCTAATTCGCTGTGACCTAGTTTTATTCTTTGTAAAACAAAATACTTTATAAAGAGTGTTGTATATCAAATATTTTATTGTTTATTAATTTTAATATAATAGACTGTAAATTGTAAATTTTATATAATTTATTGTTTTAATTATGTTGTCTGGTTAGGCTTAATAGTGATTGATTTTATTTTGTACAATCCAGTTTGTGGGTTTTGATTCAGATTTTTAATAATCTTGTTATATTTTTCAGATTGCCTCCATTTACAACTCTACAGAGATAGCAAAGACCGCTACAAACAAGGGCAAACCAAGGCTTCCCTGTCCCTGCAACATTTCCTGGGGGTGGAATCTGGTAAGAAAAGTTTTTTATAATGCTGTGCCTTTATTACAAAAGAATGTTTTTGTTTCCTTCTTTCAAAATAGCGTTGTTGTTAAATCCAGAGCAACGTTAAGATGTAGCCTTAACTTGACTTATTATGGTTATAAAACAACGTTGAGATTGTTGAGACGAATGGAGTGAGATTCAAAAGCTACGTAATAATTGATTAAGTAGTGTGAAAAAATTAACTCCTAAGACAATTAATTATTGGGGAAAAATAAAGGCGTACAAAGCAATACACATGTACATAATTGTGTGCTGAATATTTGACTATTTTAATTCTACAAGCGCAATCAGAGCAACTAGCAACTACAGTAACTCGATTGTGACATTCTGCTAGCAAAAATATCAGTTGTTGACTAACGTTCTGTATTTTGCTCAAATTTAGACGTTCTTCTGAAATCGACAATTAATATTTGTAAGCTAATAGTTTAAGATTCTCATAAAAAGAAGGAGAAGTCAATTTTTTGCTATTACGATGAAGGATCAAAAATGGAGTGGCATACGTTAGAAATTACATAGGCCTATTAAAACCTAGATTTGTCCACACACAGCTGACTAGTTTAAAAATTACTTGGGCCTAATATAATTGGATATTATTTAGTAGTACATGAAAAGTAAATTTTTGCAAATTAAATAAAACATTTACGACTTTGTGAATTCAGTAACTCACTAACGAAATAAAATTTGTTAAAAATCAGGTTTCACGTTGGACAAAGAATCAAACACGATAGCAATAATATGCCAAGATGTGACTGTAGTTCTGGCTTTTGACACCAGGGAGCGACTGATTCAATGGCAAGTGAAGATAGCTACTAATTTGGGAGAAGGTTAGTACACTGTTTTTTGGAAACTTTTAATAGTAAGACAAATCTTTTTCAGTTAAAACTTTTAATCTTAAAAATTGTAGAAATATATTTTGTACGATAATTTTTTAAATTTCTCTTTTAAATTATACTTTTATAGGTACATATAGATTAAAATTAGTTTATAGCCTAGGATTATTTTGCATGTAAGAGAGTTAACTTGTCTTTTAATTTTTGAGATTATCATATTTTTCTGACTACAGGCGTTTATGCTATAGGAATAAAGTAAATATGTAATTGTAATTTTTTATCATAATATATAGGAATTTTTAAATATATTTCACTATGTAATAACGACAAAATAATTTTCAAACTCTTTAAAATTTTATATTTTTAATTTTTGATGCTATTAATGTTTGGTGTGTAATTGTAAAGGCATCAAACTACTGATGAAAATCAACTTTTTTAATTTGTATAAATTGCCTCTTAGAAGTACTAAATCATAATGCAGTTTGGAAGTGGGATAGTTAAATGTTTGAAATTAATTGTTTTATTTATTTTTTTAAATTTGAAATAACTAAATATTGGTAATATTAAATTTAATTATTCTTTTAATTTTATTATTTTGGTAAATAATATTATATACATTGGAGTAATAACACACACTGCCATAACTACTGACATAATAAGGTATAGTATATTCAACAAAATTGGCTTATTTATATATTATAAACCTATTAAATTAGGTGAATAAAATATTAAGTAATATATTTCTAAGAGATGACCAAACATATCAGTTATTTCAAAAAGGTAATAACAGTTAAGTAGAATTACCTTGAGTCTAAATAATTATGAAATACCTTAACTACAATGTTTTATGTATAATAGTAATAATTGACTATTCCGATTGAAAGCAGCATATTACCAATCAGTTTACAAAACAACAAGTTAATTTTTAACACCAATAACTCCAATAACTGTTACATAAAAATAACAGTTTAGCTCTACTCTATTGAAATCCAACAATTGTACTACAATTTGAAGCAATTCTTATATTATGAAATACAGAATTATTTGTGCAGAAAATTTAATCAATGAATTAAAAGTAAAATTCTGCGTGTGGCAAATGTATTTTTTTAACCCAAAATTAAATTTTTTACAGATCAACAATTTTTAATCCAGATATCATCCGCACCGACAAGGGCTAAAATTGCAAGTGGACCTTCAAGACTGCATGTGCAGGAGCATAGGTTTTGTTTAACAGTTGGAGTTCCCCCAAGACTTGTCGGCTTTTGGGAGGTTAGACAACTGAGGTCAGTATTATTAACATAATGCATGTCCCAGTAGTGTAACAATTAAGGTCAGAATGTTCCACTCCCTCTAACATTATCCCATTTTCAAACATTATGTCGTTTGTACAAGATTTAATAACGATAAGAATTTCTTTGGCAATGCAGCTCAAAATTATGAAATGTAAAAAAGTAACTATTCTTAACTTTCAAACATATAAATAAAAAAATAAATTTCATAATTAGAAATAACGGCAAACCCAAGAACAAGAAATTTAGTGGTGCCCAACAATTTTCCACCTCTTCAATTTGTGTTGTTTATGTGTCATATTTCCCTTTACAGGAGGTATGGAGTTGTAGAGAACAGATTCTGTTTTGAAGGAGGATCAAGATGTGGCCGTGGAGAAGGATTGTACGTTTTGGTTACCGATCAAGGTGAAGAAATCACACGATCTTTTCAAATGGCTTCGGAGGGCAAATTGGCTACCCGAAGACGACCAGTTTTAAGAAACATGTCAGGTAATTTGCCTTTGTCAAGTTTTGTTAATTTCAGAAAACTTTAACCAATATTAATTTTTTAATCAGACGAAAGCGTGGTTATTTAGTTTGACTGTCGTTGAACATTTACAGGTATTTTAATGAGTTATTGTTTTTTTTTTATATATATATAGTTATAAACATATTTATGTTTAGGGTTAAATTTTAAAGTTGTCATTGTAAATGACATTGAGTGAACTCCAATTTTTGAGGAGCATGTTCAGGATAGCCATATTTTTACTTTTTCCCCCTATACCATAGTATATGGAGAAAGTATTGTATTCGTCAAAATTTTCGAGTTTGAGTTTTTGGTGGAAATATCCGTTTTGGGTCCCCCTGAACCTAAAAAAGTGGTTTTCGGAGTGATGTCTGTGTGTGTGTCTGTATGTGTGTCTGTGTGTCTGTGTGGATGTTATCAGACCTAGAGCCTAAACCAGTCGTCCGATTTTGATGAAATTTGGTGTGGAGGTACTAATCTACGGTATCTCCAGGCGTTTTTTTCATTTTTGTGAATTTTTTATTTTTAAGGGTAATTTTCCCATAAAAACCCTTAAAATAACGGAAAAATCAATTTTTCTAAAAAACGGCTCTAACGATTTTGATTAAAATTTTATAGTTTATTAGGGACCTAAAGTACTATAAACTGTAAAATTTTAATCAAAATCGTTTGAGCCGTTTTTGAGAAAAGTTGGTTTTTCCGTTATTATATGGATTTTTATATGAAAACAACTTTAATACAAAATCACCTCTCCTACCTCACCCTACAAGTCACCGTGAATCTGTTTATTAATTTAAATATGTTTGTGAGAAAGTATGTGCCAGTTCCTGGTACCGTTTATTTTTTAAAGTAATTGAGTATTTCTGTAAGGTAAACATGTTTACATTTTTAATAAAATTACTGACAATTTTTCTATGACACTATTACTTATTTATTAGAATATTTTAACCTCATAACCATCATAGCCTTTTAAAGGCTCTGTTTATATATCTACGTCTTATATAAATAAACCGTATTGTTATTTCATTATATTATAAAATAGATATAGTTCCTTTTTAATGAGATATAAATCATTCAAATATAATATGAAGATAGTTATAAGACAAAATGTACTTATCATTGAAATTATTGAGTGAAGACCAATTTGGTTTTAGAATTATAAAATAAATATGATCTGAAATAAGAACAGGAAATTGCTATAATTATTTTATCTGTTATTTAGTCCGTCCACTTTGTTATACTGTCCTATTTACGATGCGTTTTGAGATTGTAATCTCATTTTCAAGTATTTATTATCACTTTTGATGTCATCTTCTATTTATCAAAAAGTACACAACACATTGTTTTTAGCTCTAGATGGTTTTAGTTGGTTGGTGTACACCATCGTGTGGTCTATGGTAAACTAAACAACCTACTTTTTACGGTAATTATTGACCACTTCTATCTTGAGAATCGAGGGCTGGATCATATAGGTTGTTGGGCAGAAATGACAGCTGATAATTTAATATATTATTGGGGTTGTATCTGCATTCTTTGTAAATTTCTAATTCTTCACTAAAGTAGATGGTTTAGTTTACCATAGACTACACGATGGTGTACTCCAACCAACTACAACCGTCTAGCACTAAAAATGATGTGTTGTGTACTTTTTGCATTTTAGTTGTGACTTTTAAAGGTCTGCATTTTAGTGGCGGCCATCTTGAATTTTTATCCCATAAGAGCAATGTTAAATTTCAAACCATTTATTTCGTTTACTTGTTATCATAAAATTGTTTGCAAGGTCTCATTTTAAGCACAGTCACAATACGCATCCGTCTTGCAATTTACATTTTTTTAAATGCTTTTGATTTGTTATGTAATTGAAATTTTGTAAGTACAAAGTTTGAATTTTTTTTCTAACACAATACAAAATTAATAATGAAAAATAATTTGCAAGCCGTATCTGAAATTTTATAAAGAATATTAAGTTTTTTTTCAACACTCAATTACAAAAGATAGACTTATAAAATGGTTTGAAATGAAGCAATGTCAAAGCATTCAGCTGCAAGAAATTGCACTGTTTAGATAGGGATACAGTGAGAAGCGGTTGCGTTTCCAGTTGCTTTCTCGTTTTCTGGAGCAGACCCTTAATGAGGTTGTGTTTTTTATGAATATATTATGACGATCTCAAAAGTGAAACAAATACTTGAAAATGAGATTATGATCTCGAAACGTATCGCAAATAGGATGGACTAAGTAACAGATAAAATACTTATAGTAATTTCCTGTTTTTATTTCATTTTATGAATTGACTTGGATACCAAAAATCATGAAACTAAAAATATGATCTGTAGTGCATACAGTACTACAAATTGTAAGAAATTGAAAACTGAACTTCTAAATTTCATTTCATAAAGTTTTTTGTCATAGTTTTATAAGAAAATAAAACAGTGTATAAAATTATTACCTTCTAAAAGAAAATATTTTTTTTATAAATTATTTAAACAAATTTGTATATTATTTGTTTAGTGGTTAAAGTTTTATATATATTTTGTACAAAGTAAATACCTTTGTTACTTGGAAATATCAGAGAAAGTTACGCATCATTTCTCTTCTATCAAATAATACCATATTACTACTGTAAGTAGTATAAACTTTATTTTGCTATAAAACCGACAGAATATAAAAATGTCCGCTTCCTGTATTGCATTAAACATAGTCATAAAATTGTTATACCTTTTGTATTTATTTTGTTCTTCTGTATCGAACGATTCCTCTAAGATTTACTTTTATGTCACAGTCATGGACAGTCCTAGAAAAAACATGCACTCAAGAGCTGAAACAAGGATTTCTGACATAAGCTGCATAGAATCTTTAATGCTCCGACAACAACACCAGGATCAGGTTGCAACGAACGAGACGTGTTGTGGTTGTTCTACTCGACACCAGAGTCATGAAGATCTTCTTGTTTGGCCTTCATCGGAAACTAGGCCTGATAGTTGCGATTATGGAGATACAGCTTCAGTTGGAGAATTTCCAGATAATCATATACAGGTATTCCATTATTTCAATGTAATTCTTAAATCTTTTATCGTATTTCATTGTATTATTTTATGTTTTATCAATATTTTAACGCTCATTACCTATCAGAATAATTTATAATTTACTTAAATACACATTTATCACTTTGTTATTTACAAAGTTGCTATCATCATTGTTAAAAACTAGAATGGTTTATAATGTTCTTCATTTTATTTTCTTAAAATAATTTGAAAGCCTTTGATATTTGTATCTACCTTTATTCCATCAAAGTAATATTAATTCCCAAAACCCTTTATACATTATTTCAATTGGTTTCCCCATACTGCTATCATTGACTCCATATACAGGGTGATTACCAGGAAACGCATGTTTTTTAAATGGCGAGTACTCAGGCAATTATGAACGAAGTTTTTATTTATTATTAGCAATATAAAATAATGCATAAGGTATGCAATTTTAACACACAAGAACTTCAACTTCAAGGTTTCAAAATTATATCTGTAAGATGGCCTTCTGCTTGAACACAATGTTGAAGACGTTCCTTGAAGCTTCACACTGAATTTTCTAACATTTCTCTAGGGATGCCGTTCATTTCTTGGTGAATAGCTTCTTTAAGTTCCGGTATAGTGCGTGGCTTGTTAATATAGACTCGAGATTTTAAATGTCCTCATAGAAGAAAATCTGGAATCGTAAGGTCTGGCGAACGGGAGGGACAATTGACATCACCAAAACGAGAGCAAACTCTTCCAGACAATGTTCGTCTAAGAATGTCCATAGAAATGTGAGCAGTATGGGTTGTTGCCCCATCTTGCTAAAACCATAAATTATGTATCACAAGGCGACGACGCAGTTCAGGCAAGAAATAATCTTCCAACATTTTCACATTACCATCGTTGTCAAAAAAAAACCCCAATGATCCTCACTTCACTAACCGCACACCACACAGTCACACGTAAGCTGTGTAGAAGTCTCTTACTCACATTTGTGAATTTGCTGTATACCAAAATCAAAAGTTCTGTTTGTTTACAGCACCATCCATATGAAAATGAACCTCATTGCTCATAAGGATAACAGTTTGTGGTTTTCAAGATATCCATCATTCAGTGATAAAAATCTACACACTGTCTGTTATCAGCATGACTCAATTGATGACATACTGCAAGCTTGTATGGATGGGCGAAGTCTGAGAGCTGCTGCCTGCTTCCTTATCAAACGGCTTGTGCTCTGCACCGATGCAATGCATACTCGCTCAACATTCTCTGGGGTACTAACTGTCCTTACCTACACACTGTCTGTTATCAGCATGACTCAATTGATGACATACTGCAAGTATGTATGGATGGGCGAAGTCTGAGAGCTGCTGCCTGCTTCCTTATCAAACGGCTTGTGCTCTGCACCGATGCAATGCATACTCGCTCAACATTCTCCGGGGTACTAACTGTCCTTACCTACACACTGTCTGTTATCAGCATGACTCAATTGATGACATACTGCAAGCTTGTATGGATGGGCGAAGTCTGAGAGCTGCTGCCTGCTTCCTTATCAAACGGCTTGTGCTCTGCACCGATGCAATGCATACTCGCTCAACATTCTCCGGGGTACTAACTGTCCTTACCGGTCCTGTGCCTTTCTTTTTCATCAATGATCATGTCATGTTCCCATTGTGTATCCAACGCAATATTGTATTGCAATCAGGGATCGCACCATACTGTGCAACATTAAAATGTATGCGAAAGTCTCGTTGGGTCTGAGTGACTGATTCACCATTTGTGTAAAAGCGTTGCAAGGCAAATGTACGATATTCAAGGTTCCACATCACGGCTATAACTGGAATTTTATACTCTCCCCTTCACAGTGCCACCATGCACAACTCCCACCACTCAATATTCTCCGTGTACTACGCAAGTTTAAAACATGCGTTTCCCGGTAATCATACTGTATAACAAATTATACAAAATAAAAAAGTTTTTTTGTAGCTACTTTTTTCTAATTTTATAACTTTGTTTTTTTTTTTAAACAACTCTTTTATTTTTAAACCCTTAATGTTATGGTAAGTACCATTAGTGTGTGCATATTTTGATAATTTAGTGAATTTAAGTTAAATTATTACTATGATGTTATATTTGTCACATTATTTTTTTTTCAGTAATTAATTTAAAATTAGTAGGTACTTTCAATAAATTATTATTAATACATTAACTAACAAACTGTGCAAAATAAAAATAAATTATTAATTCTCCAAATTTCTACGGGATAAAGTTTTCAAAACAAATTTTAAATCTTAGTCTCAATTTTAGTTATTGTTGTGTTTACAAAAATAAAAATACAAAAAAAAAGAAAGAAAAAACATGTATTTGTAAGAATATAAAAAAGAGACCTAACATTTTTTAAGGATATCTACATTGATAAAACATAATTTAAAGAATATTTATAAGGTGTTTAAGACATGATAATTTACTATTCACTTTTATAAAATAATTGTTTCATAAAAAATTTTATGAATTTTTCAAAGGAATGTGGGGTGTGGCCAAATGAAAATGCTTTGGAAAGATGTGCAAGTTGTATTAGTAAACTTGGAGCTTTGTCTCGTTCTTCCACGACAGCTAACACTCCAGGAACAGGGTTCAGTCCTGCATGGACCTTGGACTCCAGTGGCTCATGTAAGTCAAGATAAACTGAAGCCATGTGCTGAATTTCATAAAAATGTGACTAACATGTTATGTTTTTGATTTTGGCTATTAATAAAACTAAAAATCTGACCAACAGTTAGAAATGGAACAAAAGTATTTGGTTTAACCTAAACCACAAAGTAAATTTAGAAATGTTTATAACCTTCTCTGTTTAACGGATTTACTAAAAATCAAAGTACTCAAAAGATTTGAGCACTATTTTGACAAACACCTTTTTTTTAAATTTGCCTCAGATAATACGGAAACACTTATAATGGAGGTTCTACTGTATTCAGTTTTATATTTGCTAACCTTTTAAATGTGATTACAATTCACTCCTACATTATTTTATAAATTACAAATCCCATTTCCTCTCTCATAATGTTAATGCAACAAACCCAGTTTATTACTTACTTTTTTTAAATTATGATTACATAGTTTCTACAAATCAAATTACTGCTGAATATAGTTAGTGGTTTACACTTCTGAAGATTGTAATTAAGTTGGAAATATCACTTATATTGCTTGGAGTGATTAAGTAATAAAAGAAATGTAATGTCAAGATGAAAAGAATTTCCACCGTCACCTCAGTTCAGTTATGCCTCATAATCAATTTACAAGGTATTAAGTTGACATACAAATTCTATTATAACAAGTGGTAACAATATCAACTTGTTCAAATAACGTCTGCCAAAAAAAATTAAAAACCGTTAATAATGTTTGTGCTTGTTACATTTAATTAATTTTTAGTTATAACATATACAATTTTAAACAAATAGATAATAGAAAACTAGTTAAACTTTAATTTCATGCTGAATTTTGAATTCTACAAGGTATATTAGTGCATAACTCTAAGTCTAGGAAAACCTTATAATAATTTCACTGTGATGATTTTTCTTTTATAAAGTTATTTGATTTGAATCTGTTCCTGATGGAACTAATATTATGTTATTGTAAGACATGTTGTAGCATTGTTTTCCACTGAACAATCAATCAATTCACTTTATTTTGATACTCTTATGAACAAATTTTTGATCCAATTCCACCAAAAATTGCAGTATTGTTCAAGATGATAAAAATCACAAAAAAAAAATCACTTTTCATAGTTAATATTAAGTATAAACCACAATATTATTAGTTGAAACTGTCCGAAATAATTAGCTTAAAAACTAAAAATTGCAGAAAAACTTTTAGTGAGACTTTAAGTTAGAATTATTATCATTGTAAAAACATGACGCCTGTTAGATGTGAGACAAATTTTAGTTACGATTGTGGAAACTAAATTTATTTTTGTTAAAAAACTTTGTTTAATAATCTCTGAATCTGATTCATAGACCTCTTTCTACTTAAGCTAATAGCGTATTCCGTATAAATTGATATAATGTTTTGTTTCTTTTTCATTCAGTTAACTGTCGCCATCACCTGAGCAATGCTATGAACCCCAGCGTTACCCGAAGCAGTGTGTCTGTATCCTCTCATGGCTCCGGCAGTGGGTCTGGCACAGGCTCGGGATCCAACTCTGGAAGTGCTAACTCCGACTATTCTGTGCCTAGGCTTTCCACAACAGATTGTTGGTAAGTTGTAACAATTACCTTCCATCCTTAACAATCTATAGTTTATACAGATTAATTCAATAATTTGATGTTAAAATTAAATTAAAAGACTAATTGCCAGTAGGTAGATTTTTGCCTGACTGATGCTTATTGTACTATATGATTGTTATTATTCACAGGTCGTCTCGAGGAACTTCACCTGCTAGTGTCATCGATAGATGCCAGTGCTGTCCTCCTTCAAGGCCACCCAAATCTGCTCAGTTATCCTTACAACCCAATACAAATACAGGTTCTCCATTAAAGAAGAAACCTAAACCACCGATGCCGTTACCAACAATCCCACAATCTTCATGTACCTGCCACCATTCACCTGCAACTCCAGTCACAAATCCTTATGATAACTATGACATACCTAAGCTGATTCCTCATATCAAGGTAAGGAAATATTAGGTACTAATTTTGGTTACGATGTATTATTGATGAATATTAAATAATTATACTAAACCGTAATAGGATTAATAAAAATGTCTTTGCATTTCAATTGCTATTTCCGATACTATTTCTCCTTTTTTTGGCTAGTGTTCAAAATCTCTTTCTGGCATTTAAGGACATGAAAGGAAAATATCAATTAAATTTTAAATGTGGTGAATATGCATTTTTATTTTTTAAGCTAACTAAATTTTAAAACAGCAGTATTGTGACACAATATTTTATTTATGAAATTAATTTTTATTCCTTCGCTAAAAACATTTACAGTACAATACAAATAATATAAAACCAACAACAATTAAACATAAAATATACAAAATTCAAAAGATTAAGTTTTACATCATATATTTTTCATCAAACAGGACACTAATCAATATTACCAACAAAACTATATTACCACTAAGGCAAAACCAATTTTATGGGATCATCACATTAAATTACTCATTACTGATGTTTTAAAGAAAAAAACTGTGACTAAAAATAAACAATTAAAATAAATTTTACTAACAGTTTTTTATATTTGTTACTTACCGCCAGCAGTCCTTATTAGGATATTAATTAGATAATAATTAGATAATATTAGATAATAATAACTGGCGGTAAGTAACAAATATAAAAAACTGTTATTTGAAACATATCCGGTTCTCTAAATACCTATTGGAATAAATTTGATTATTTTAGTTCCAAACTATTTACCACAAATACTCAAATTATTACTTAAATAATAATACTACTTACTGTATTATTTCGCAATTACTTACTTACACAATTACGCGAGATATGAAAAAAAAAAACATGGGTATACAATTTAATACTCTGTCTTTGAGTACTTACGGCATGACATAAAACATTTTTTTCAGAATTATCTATACCTACTGAAAAAAAAACTGAATTCATAATACCGGTACTGCATTCAAATAATTTTATATTTAATATTTCTCTTTGCTCTTGGTACTCTCATGTCTAACCTGTTCCTCGGATTGTAACTAATCGCAGGCCTTAAACCAACAGCTTTCCTCTTTGTAGGAAAAATATATTCATAACTTTTTATACATACAAACATTTCAGTGGAAAAATTAAAAAATAAATAAATTGGTAATGAGTGATCAATAATGTCCTTATTAGAAATCAACCTATGAACCTCTTTTGAAGTTCCTCCCCAGCAACAAATACCATATCATAATCCAACATGCTATGAACAACAGAGAAGTAAAGTTTATGCATGATTTGCATCAGACAATTAATATTATTGTGGAAATTAGAATATATGTTGAATTCTCAACAATGTCTATTTCATCATTTTCAAGTGTTTTTTCCACGTCATTCTATTAATATAATGCGTAGGTATTTGCAGAAGTATAATTGCTCAACATTCTCACAAAACACATATTCAGATTTACTAATTACAGTTTTCATGCATTAATTAATTGGTAATTTTTTGTTTGTTATTATTAAAACAAAAAGTTAAAAGAAAGTTTTTCTTCGTTTAGAACCATGTAGTGCTTTGAGATCCTCAATGCATCAAAGTCCTTAACAGATTAATGTGTTACCAGCAAAGCATAAGCTTTTCCTTCCTTTTACCCATGCATAGACCTATTTACAGGGTGAACTAAAAGTCTGGAGACACCCCTGTAACTTTTGCGTGAGTAATTGGGAAAAAAACAAACTCATAATTCATTTAAAAGTACATTGTGGTCTACACAAACAAAATGCTTCTGATATGTCAAGAAATACACCACTTACATACATTTATTCTCATTTACTCCATTAATAATAACCTCACCCAAACAAATCTATAAAGTATCCTTAGTATTAACTTCCAGATAAAAAAACTACATTGATTTTTATATAAAAAGATAGGAAATTAATTATACAGTATTCAGTATTATTTTCATGTCAATAGATTTAAATCCTTCTTGCCGTACAATTTAGTAATTATCTTTTATTTTCATTTCAAGATTTGGAAGTTATAAAATGTAAAAAAAAACAGTAGGCCCTAGAATTTTTAGATTTTTTTTAAACTTCTGCTTTAAAACCAATCACTAGGTACCTTACTTGTTAGGTTATACACTTCCATTTGTTTTATTTAAAAATTATGTACTACTGCATTCCCTATTATGTTTTTCTTATGACATTCAAAGTAGCCTTTAAATCTTTCTTGATGGAACGAATCTGAGATTCCTTATTTTTCATAATCAATTCAGTACCAGTAGTTTAGAAGCTAGATTGCCCTTACACATAGCTTAGTAAGCTCTTAATCCTACCTTTATCTTTCACATTAGTCAAGTAATAAGGATCTAGAGGCTGCAGGTGCTATCATTTCTTAGAGTCTGTAGTTACTGACACGTTTTTTCAAACTTTTGTTCTGTATTAGTAGTGAATTTTCGCCTTCCCTCTCCAACATATGTTCATTATTTACTGGTTACGTTACTTTTAAATAATAAATATGAAAAAAATCTTTACAGGAAGAAAAAAGGCCAGTCGAATACAACAGAGTCTCATCATGTTCATCTTCTGATGATTATTACGACACTCCAAAAAATATAAAAGAAAGTTTAATCGGCGAGTATGGTAACTACGACACTCCACCTTCTGCAATGGCTGTAAGACAATCATGTATGTGCTCGAGCTCAGGCAACCATCATAATCATCAATGTTCAAGGTAGGTTAGATCTGAAGATTAATTCTTGACTAGGTATCTTAACCCGCCATCTGTTAGATTTACTCTAACAAAAAAATATGTTATACAGAAAACGTTTTTGCTGTTAACCTAACATTCCTCTACTTTTATCAATGCCTGAATGACTATCTGAGGGAGATAATTTTGGCTCTCTCTACACTTTTTTTTTAGTAAAATTATTTAATAAATTATATAAATTTTAATTCATTTATTCTATAACTTAATGAAATGTCTAAAAACATATTATTCTGAAAAGTTAAAAACTTTTAATAATTATTATTATAATTATAATTATGGTAATAATTATCGTTACTAAACTATAAGGGGGAAAAAACATATAACAAGTGTTAGATTCCTCCTATACGGTTGACCGTTCACAGGATTGAAGTTAGCTTGACTGATGGCGGGTTAAAAAAGAAACGGAGAAACTTTGGAGATCACTACAAGAACTCGGTTGCCTTTTGAGCTACAGAGAAAAAATTTATAAACTTTTGTTTTCAACGTATGTATTTTCTTAAATAAATAAAATAAATAACAACTAAGATTTATTTTGCTAAGGATATGTAAAATTTAAAATAAACTATAAGTAGAAATTTATTTTTATAAATATTGACAAAGACAACTTAAAACTGCATACAGTATCACGAAAGTATATATAAATGATAGACAATTTTAATAATATAAATTAATAAAAAGTTAATAAAAAGTACTAAACAATTTAATTATAGTATTAAAAACAAGTTCTTTAAATTCAAACACAAGATGGCTGATCACGTCTTATGAAGTTGGAATTAATGTGTAGATTCCAGTCGTGCGTTGTTTTGCGTATTCATTCTGGTCAAAGAAAGTTCAAGATCCCTAACAGTCAAAACCTATTATCATTGTGAGAAATGGTTTAATTTCTGCCTTTGGTCATGACACAGAACATTCAGTTTTATTTGACTACTTCAGATAAAATTTCTGCTACTTTAGAAGAAAAAAATAGTAAAACAACCTCTTTACTTATATAACCTGCTGTCAAAGCATTTGCTATCAGAATTGGTACTTTTAGTTTGTCCTCTAAGGTCAGGTGGCCAGCAAAGATGGCCACAGCCATTTTTGTGTCAAGACAGATCAGTTTTTGCCATAAAGTTGCTCGTAGTTCAGTTGGCCTGCTCTGCCGGCCAAGTTAAAATTCCACTAACAGTCAGAAGGCTTTAGTAAAGACTTATAGATACTGCCTTACTATACTTACTATACTTATTACTTGCTTACTATACTAAAATGCTGGGCAAAACAAGCATATTATGTTTAGTATTTTATTTGAGTCATGACGCCTGAAAAATTTAGGTTTAGTACTGAAACCTAGCTGAAACTAAAGGAACAGCTGTGTTTCTTACCTTTTAACCACAAAAACATATCATATATGATTCAAACGGCTATGATCTAGCATTGTACTGACTTTTACTGAAGATTGCAGTTCTGATCTCGGCTTTTTAATTAAGTTTATAACGTATTAATAATATTTAGTTTTTAGTTATTTTTGTTAATTTTGTATACAGTTACAATAAAGTTTGTTAATGAAAGAGAGTTAACCAATCAAAGACTAACGGTTTTAATTTCATTTTCTATACTTTGAACATGTATAATTTATAGCCACTTGTAAAACTAAAATCAGCATCTCATATTTAAGTTTGTATCAATGAAAAGTTTTTTGTACATGAAGTTTTATTGCTCCTTATAATTTAAATGCCCTAGGTTTCAATCTCAGCAGTTGTTGTTAAAAACAATTCCGAACTGGTAGGTCAGAACCGCTAAGCTTGCAGAAAGTGTTGAAAAGTCAGCAGAGTTGGCCATCCGAATAGTGAGGATAACTGATCAGGAACATATTCCTAGGTGTCTTGAGTAGGTTACAGCAAACTGTGCTAGCCATTAGTTTTAGTTGTGATTAGTTTTATTCTTACAGTATATGCCATACAATACTGAAGATTTAACTCTATCCCATCAAATAAACTTATTGACCTTTGTTTTTCAGAGGGACATCAGATGGAGATGACATGAGGCAGGTAGTGTGTCCTTGTCAGAGAGTGATGTGTTGGGCAGAGAATTGGATGATGTTACCTTATTGTAGGCGAGGCAATGGAATAGAAAATACTGCAGCGCCTATTCATAAGGTATATTCTGTTTTTACTTAAATAGGCAATTTAAAGCAAATAAATAGTTTTAGGTGAATATCTTAACCCTTCCCTTGCTTTTGACGGATATATCCGTTTGTTGATAAAATGTTTATGGGATAAAGATGGATATTTCCATCAAGATTACTAAACACAAAAACAATATTTAATTGTTGTTTGTGAAGCAAGTCAATTAGTTGATCTATAAATATTATTTGACCTATAAATAACACGCTATTTTACTGTCGGAAGTTACAGTGATAGTTACGGTGCAGTGAATCATTTGGCCTCAACTGTTGCTTCGCACCTACCGGTGTCTTTGGCGTGTGTTTTTTGTTTTTTTTTGGCTATTGGATGTAGCTTTTGTTGATACATATATTTTATACAAGATAATGCAAAAGAAGCACGATAGAACACTGATGAGCCATAAACAGTTCAGGTTGAGCCTCATTGAAGACCTAGTTCGAGACCACATGCAATCACGCCTTCGACTGGAACGACAAAGACCAGGCAGTCCTAGGAAAAATGCTTGTCAAAGATTAATGGGAGACTGCATCTGGTGGGAAAGTTCCAGAAAGGGTCTAGAAAGTTCCATGTTTGCTTAAAGAAGAAATTGCGAAAAGAAACAGTTTATTTCTGCAATATCTGTCTTGAACAGCCATTTCTTCACCCAGATCTTTGCTTTGAAATCTATTGCACTCAAAACGATAACTAATAAAATAAAAGGACTTGATTCACAGCATATTTCAAAATTGTAACCTGTTATTGTGAAATGTAAATTTCATAAACAAAATTTCTAATATTGTAACTATATATGTCAGAGCCTTTTTATTTCATTGTTACCTATAAAAGAGGCTTTAGTTTTGTATTAGGGCAAACATTCCGGGCGGAAGACGGATATATCCCCAAAACTGATTCCTTAATTCCCACTTAGTGTACATTCTGCAATCCGACATTAACGTAAGAAAAAAAATAGGTACAAACCCCGCTTTGGATTAACTCCATTGATTTAATCACTTTAAAAACTCAGCTATTAGATTTCTTTACTCTTTCCTTCCTTAAATGAATTTCTCCTTTTTTTCCAAGGGGTGCGATTCACATGAACCACATGTTACCAAGTCTAACTTATATTATACTTTAATATGCATCCAAGATATTAAACCTCTGACTTTATGTACCAATAACTAATTTAATTCTATTCTTGCTTTCAGGTTAAACTAAGCGGAGAAGGTAAAATGCCTGTCATGAATTCAAGTGGAGAGATTGCAATCTATGCGACAGTGGACAAATCAAAGAAAACTAAATGTAAAAATACTGAAACGATCAATGAAGATGAATCCAACAATGTAAATAATGGAGTAGAACCAAAAACTCAAGAAGAATTGAACAATCTTGATACTGATAACACATCATCTAACTACGTAAATGTAGATGTTGCAATAGAAAAACAACCCAAGAATATTGCTGAAACTACAACCACTACAGTTCACGATAGCAGTATTTCTTCCGACAATTTAAACTACACTAACATAGACTTTGCACAGTCGTTGGAATATTACGAAAACTCCCGAGATGTTCTAAATCGTACGGGATTCAGTCAACAAGAATTTGAAAAGATTGCTCGTGAAATTGCATCAACTCCTGCTGAAGAAAAACCATTACCTTTTTCACTTGATAGAAATGGTGTTAAAGTCTGTAATAAATGTGGACACTCCTGTTCCTCAAACAACAATGGACCTCCAGCACCTCCAGAGGCCCAACCTCAGTCAACTAAACAAGATGATTATCTCATGATGGAACCGGCAGCCAATCATAAATCACAAACTAACATAATGCAAGACATGTTGAACCGATCTTTACCGGGTAAAAATTTTCCAGGTTATTTACCGATGCATCCAATTACCAATACCGGAAGCTTAAGTAAACCAGATTTAGTTAAAATGAGGTTAAACAGGGAATCTGGTTTACTGGGTGAAAGAGCAGCAAGTATTCCTAGTTTATCCGGTCCTATTGTTGATCGTTGTAGAAAGAGGTCCGAGACAGAGTTTCAACGTGTTCCCGGTTCTGCTATGCTCGGTGTAAACCACTCTGTTTCTGCTGCATCCAGTCCTTATCTGAGAAGACATGTTATGAGCTGTGGGAACGATAAAGAAGAATCTAGATTTACTATACTTGCTAGAAAAAGATCAAGTTCTGCTGATTCTACAAGGTATTTAGATGATTTAGAATCAATTACTGAAAGGACAGTTTCATCATCTCCCACACAAGTAAATAATTCAGAAAGCAGTAAAAATACTTCAGTCGATTCACTATCGAGTCACACACTTAGTTTAAAAAGAACAAACGAAGTTCCTACGAGTACTGGTAACAGCTTAACGAATATTCCCCCATGTGTAGATGAAGTAGCTATTAGACAAATTGTAAATCCAGAAAATCAAAACGAAACTCAAAAAGAGGATATAGTAAACGGTTCTTTAAGAACCTTAGTTCGAGAATGTTTGGATCAACAAGGAGCAGCAGTTCACATAAGAAGATCCTCGAGTGTACCGTGTAAATCGGGCAATAACAGAGATTCTTCAAGCTCAAATGATTCAGGTGTTTCAACAGGGTCACTTAAACATCGTGGAGCAGATTTTGCTGAATTTGAATTACCGTTAACAACCTCAATGTCCAGTAGGAGACACCATCATGCTGTTAGCCAAAGACTGAATGCTAAAAACCATATTGACTGTTTGCACGCTTCACTGCCAAGAAGATCCAAGTCTTCAGATCCCCTGAGAGAATTGACTTTCCAATTTCAGAAGATAAAGATTCCGGCCAAATCTTCTTCTGCGGAAGCAGAAATACCAGTATTCCCTCAAAAACCGGATAGGAAAGGTTAGTGTTAGTTTTTAAAATTATATAGCCTTAATGAGATAAAAATGTGACAGTTTTTGTATAAATTCTTTGGTCAAATTATATTTTAATTAAATAGCAGAATAAAAAAAGTAGATTTTAGTGATTGCCCACCTTTTTCAAAACTAACTCTGCATTTAATGTGCATACACTCAATATGTATAAGCACAAATGATTAAATTAACCCTAGAACCGGCAGACGGTACATAATGTACCGTCACTCCAACACATTTGTAACGATTGATTGTATTGAATATTTGACCCACTAAAAATCTTTTAATCTCAAAAAGATAAACACCATTGGAAAGGTAATGTTTCAAACTTTAACTTTTGTATTTACAATTTCTTTCTAAAACGTATATTTACATATGTAATCGTCGTTACATATGTAGATTTCTGTAAACCTGATTCCCCGCGTGGATTCGAATACAATTATACTGTTATTTCCCACTTATTCAACGTCCCAGACCATCTACAGGAATATTTTGATCAAAAATATAAAGGTACCATGGGATTCGTCAAGATTTGATCCTATCTAAAGATGCCTTGTAATCAGATGTCACTACTATACAATTTGAATGACGAAGCTTTCTGTAAACCCTTGTGATTGGACAGTTTTGAAACCAATGAAACAGCACATTTGTCAACTGAAATAATGCCCACAATCACATATGTATCTACAGATTTCTTTATACAATTCTGTAGAGAAAACTTGCAGCTTTCATTCGATGTGAACTAAACTGGATATAAAACCTGTTATATGTTTAGTCAAAGAGCGGTGGAAAGTACAAGGTTTTCATGAATTACAGCGGTCGAATTGGACTGTCTGGCCCATTTGATTCTCACGGTAAAATCCCAACGGAGGTTTTGTTTCCTTTATTTATACACGTTAAGTTTTATTATTTGATTGACCTCCTTTTGTTATTCAACTAAGGATATTTCAAACACTTTAGCGAACTAAGGAAAGGCAAGTATATCGTTCTTTTCTTTGATTTATTCTCTACACTTTGTTATAATAATATTTCATTTTTGGTCAAATAAAATATTCCTAAATTATGTTTTAAGCCAGGCCTAGTTTTGTTAGCACCCTTGTAGTTGGAACATAAAAACTGGTGTAATCAAAATAAGAAATTTGAAATTGATAAATGTTTTTATACAGTTCTATTTAGAACTAAATTACAAAACTTTTTTACATTTATGGAAAAAATTTAAAAAAATGTTTACTACTTTTTATGTAGACCTAAAGTTGAACTTTTATTTTTCGTAACTGAACATTTTTTGTTTCTTGAGCTAATAACTTTGTAAATTTTACATCTATCATTTTTGTATTGGCATATACACATTTTTTTAACCTTTCTCTACAAAAAAGCTACGGAACACTTTTGGATTCGGGATCATTTACTATTTTTGGCGAATTTTTGAAAAAATGCTTGCACAAGCCAAAAAATCCATTTTTGTTAAAGCCGCCGGTTCTGGGGTTAACAAATTATACACTTACATTAATTTTTAAAATAACCAAAAATTCACATTAAACTTTTAATACAAAGTTTATTGACTTAATTTATGATGATTTTTATATTTAAAAAATTAAATATAATATGTATTTGGCAAATTGTACTTTAAATTATAATCTGAATAATGACTCCATCCTTAGGTTATTTCCTTTTATCCATTTATTGTGGCTTGAAGTACTTGAACTCTTAAGGTTTACTCTTTGATTTAAGGTTATACTAGTCCAAATGGAGATGGGGCGATAGTGGTGCCTTACATAGATTCTCGGAGTACGAGTAGCGGCACTTCTGATATGTCCGACTACATAGAGACTCTTTCGCTCTCCTCACACAGTTCCTCAGATACTCCTGACAGTCTCAGGTAACCTAACTTTATTGATTCATTTTATTTTATGTGCACGTACCGTACAATATATTAGAAATGATAGAGCCTATTTAGCAGGAACTATTGATGTCTGATGAACTCTTTGTAACTTATCTTTCTGAACTGAAAAAAATGACAGTTCCGTTTTGAAGTACAACATAAAATTGTATTTATTTTTAGGACAATCATAGTAATAAAACAAAAATAAATAGTTGTCTGCATAAAGTTGACTTTTATGTTTCGTGTTTGTAATAATGCATTTCTTTCATACTCTGTTACTATTAATTTTTCTAGATGATCAAGTAGAATAAAAATACCTTTCTGATAACTGCCAAAAAGGGCAATTTTATTGATAACACAACATTATTTTAGAACTAGAAATTATAGTAAAATTTTATTCTTTATTAGTTCTTTCTTGAACAAAATATGCATTTGATATTTCCTTCTTTCTTTATCCTGGGAGAGGTCACGCATGGTCTTTTTGACCAGGTCTGAATTATTTTTTATTATGTCTTCTGACTTTAAGATGTGAAAGCTTCCACCTCTACAATACCTTCATATTGAAGCGTCCACTGTTGAAACATGATGTTTCATTCCCCATCCCTCCTCCTCAGTTGGTGATATGAGAGACTTCTGTTCGGTACTGTTCTAAAATGCCCAATTGATATAATTATTGGTATTATTTTATTTTTTCAAATTAATTTTTCACATCTTTGACATTTATTAACACAACATGTTTGGAATTTACAAGTTCATTTTCTTTAGTATGTTTTTATTTTAACCCTTAACTACTATATACCCTAAAATACTAACTAAAGTACTATTAGACGTCATTTTTTGGAGGGGAGTAAGGAGATTAAAACAATTATTTACATGTTTTTAGGGTTTGTTACTTCTTTGTAAACTATTTTACTACAGAAATTTGCTAAAACATAAATTCTAAAAAAAGTTTTTAAAATACCCACCTCTCACCAAAAAAGCAATGTTTTTTATGTAATCTTTTTACTATTATTATTTTATTGATTTTAAAATGTGTATTTTCTAAAACACATAATTATAATATTTTAAAATATGTAAAAAGAATCTTGTAAAAATACTTTCAACCTTAATTTTTTCATAATTGCTGAATATCCTAATTTTAAAATCAATATAATATTTTTTTTTAAATTTCCTTAAGCTATACCAGGCTAGACAAATGGAATACCATTTTACTATGAAAACTTATTTATTCGTTTTGTATGTTACAAAAACTCTAAAAAACTGACAAAAATGGTAAATATGGTTTTGAGCCTATTCCAGGCAGCTTATGCACACTTTTCTCGAACACTAAGCAAATCGGAACTATCGCTTCTGGCATGGGTATCGTGTCTGACGTTTCAATTTTGTTGTGCGAAAGCTCAAGTTCTTCTCTTTTCAAGTGCAGCGTGCATCGGCAGTTTGAGGATTTGCTGAATAAATTTAAAAAATGTATTACCAGTTTACTTCCACGCGTCCTGTAGAACTTATACTATTAGTTCATAAAATCACAAATTACTATAACCCGTCTATGAGAAGTCGCTGCTGAGGACAAAAAATAATGCAATTGCTATAGTTCGTCTACCAGACGTTAATACATTATTGCTTGTAAACAATAAGTCAGAGAGTGAATTTCACCACACAAAGATCGTAACTCAGGTGAAAGGTACTGAACACAACCGGTTTTTAAGTGGTGGGGGAGGGTGTGAAACAGAGAGAGATATTTTCCCGCCATCTGAGAAACGTCGCTATAATAGTTAAGGGTTAATTAAGTAATTTAGTTTCACATTAGTTAAATCTGCTTCTCATGTTTATCAATATAGACAAAGAACCATATTTGGTCTATAACCTTTTGTAACATTTATTAACAAACTACGTGTGTTTTAATTATACAATTTACATTTATTTGATATATTTACAATTTACAAATACTAAACATGCTACTAAACATCACTAAACATGTTAAAGTTTAAATAAAATCATTTTATGTAGGCGTATTATAATTATGACGTTTTCATGAACCTGGACTAATGCAACCAGCACGACCCATCATGTAATTTTCGCCATGCGACCCCTCCCGGGTTAAGTTTGTTTCAGATTTTGAAATTTAATTCTATGTACTAATTCTTAATGTTGCTATCTTTAATTACTATGTTTTATTTTTCAGAAATATGTGAAAATAAATAATTTTTCCCTTAATTATGATAATAATTTAACCTGGCTAAACATACAAATTCTGTTTAGGTTGGGCCGCCCTGCTGCTACTACATTGAGACCACGCTCAGGAAAGGAATACCATAAGATTGACCGTTACATTTTGGAAGGAGACTTGAAAGTAAGTAAATTTCATGTAATATTATTGTAAATTTTTAAGAAGAACGATGATCAGAAAAAAAACATGTTTTGAAGTATGTAGTAGATATGAGATAGATAATTGATAAGAAACCTGTGAGTATTTCTGATGGATCAGTTTTAGTAGTAGAACATCTACTACTAGATGTTAGCATCTCTGATTTCCCAGCAATGGTTAGGAATAATAATTTTGTTGCTTCTGCCCAATATGTTTTCCTTTCAATGTTACGCACTTAATTAATGTTTTTAACAGAATAATCGGATGAATTGAATTAACTGTTTCACACGACAGGATCAGTTAGGAAGATAATCAACTGGCTGTCACCGTACGAGTCGGACTTTACAAAAATCTAGGGGTCTGCCTCAAAACTGGCTACAAAGCTTCTTACATGACAAATTAAAATTCCATCTGTTCAAAATCTACATTTTCTATAATTTCTTCTCAGTGGGTATGATGAATGTTTTGTGAAGTAACTTTAAATTATTCGGTTTGATGAGTGTTAAGACACTACATTTTTGGCTTCAGAAAACCCATGACAATTTTACCTTAGATCTTGCCATATTGTTGAGGTTACAGATTGGCGGGATCTTTCAAAAAAGGTGATCAGGAGATCTTACTTTTTTTTAAGAAGGGCTAATGTCAGAGACCTCATGGAATCTATGTTGACATACTATACAATTCTTTTTGCCCATAACTTTGAAATCTTATCTTATTAAACGAGCCATTCTTGTATATTTGTATATTTATTTCAGGGATCTCGCTAACGGCTCTAACAATTTTGATGAAAATTTGTATATAGGAGTTTTTTGACGTCAAGAATCGAATGCGCTAGGTCTTATGTCTGCAAAAATGCTCATAAACTCTGAAAAATGCACATAAAATTTAAATTCTGAACTTTTTTTTATACCACCTTTCAAGTCAATTAGAAGGCGAATAGATACAACTTCTTTTTATATCACCTTTAAAGTCACTAAGTATAATCTTATTAAACAAGCAATTAATTCTTGTATATTTGTATATAACATTATTTCGGGGATCTTGCTAACGGCTCTAATGATTTGGATGAAAATTTGCATATAGGGGGTTTTTTTTTTTTGACGTCAGGAATCAAATGCACTAGGTCTAATGTCTACAAAAATGTGCTATGTAGCTCTTTTCGCCTATGTAAACTCTGAACTTCTTTTATACACCACCTTGGAAGTCACTAAGTAGGCAAATAGATACATTATAGACATAATCCAGATGTTTTACTAACAGATGTTAATTTTAGCTCCAAATGTTTACATACTATTTAATAAACATAAATCATTAACAATGAATCAGGTGGTATAATTTTCAACTTATTTCTTTATTCAAACACCAAACGTAACTAAAACATTATTTTTGTGCTGTTATTAACCGTTCTGAAAACCTTTTCACCAGTTTCTGCATTCTATGAATTTGTATAAAGGTAATATAAATTATCTAATGATTATAATTACGGTATTACTTGTAATTTCTAAAATACATAAACAATATCAAATATGGCCTGTTCGTTGGATAGGTTACATAACCTACATGTACCTATATAGGTTTTAGGACGTCAGGATTAGAATGCGCTAGGTTTTATGTCTGCAAAAAAATGTCTAAGTATTTCTATAAAGGTAATATAAATTATCTAATTACTGTATTATTTGTTTGCCATGACAGTACATAAATCTCAAGGCCAAATATTCGAATTTGTCTGCATGGACTTAAGATCGTCAGTTTACATGCATGGCATGTTATATGTAGCATTTTCCAGAGTTAAGCTACCAACTACGTTAAAAGTACGTCTTCCAAATGAAAATCCTCGACTTACCCGCAATATAGTATGGATGGAAGTATTTGATTAAGATCCGATTTAGTCATGATAAAATTGAGTGTATTCAAATATATACGTAGTAATAGATCAACTGTAAAAAATTACTATAATATAGCAGATATTATATTCTAATAAAATGTTAAACTAATTGCACTCGTGTTTAAAAAAAATTTAAATAAACAGTTCAAATGCACATAAGATTGAAAAATATTCATATTTATTCAGCATGTGATTCGTATTTACATACATTTTCCTAAAAAAACAATTTTACAAAAAAAAAATACTGAGCGATGCTCCGTCGCTAGGTACTTTATGGTTAATGTGTAATGTTGCAAATGTGATTAAAACAAGACAGCAGAGCCACGACCCACACAAGTAATGACAGTTGACAGTCATTTGACAAATGTATCCCTAATTTTATGATTTAGTCATTGGTTCCCACAATCCCAGATTTGTTCATCTGTGATTTTTCTTTGCAGTTTGAATTTGAAGTCTACATTTAAAGATCTCAAATAAGTAGTTGAAGTGAAAGCTCAAAGTGGTGGGGGTCGCAAACTTAGTATGTTTTTTAGGATGTCAAACTGTAATATATTACCAAGTGTCATCTCTCCACATTTTTTTCCAGGTAAAAGTACCTGTTGCCTGGTCTATTAGGAATACCGTACTTGTTAGCTCACAGTTTCATTGAATGGTGTTTATATTATTTTATAATAACTTAGTGGGGGACACAAACTTAGTATGTTTTTTAGGATGTCAAAATGTACTATATTATCAAGTGTCATCTCTCCGCATTTTTTTCCAGGTAACTTAATTTTTAACTCCCTGCTGCCTTAAATTTTATAATAACTGTACAAATGTTTTTAGTTCTGATAAACCTTTTATCATTTGATGAACCTGATAATCCCTACCTCCATTTTTTACTTGATTTATGTTTATACTAATGTTTGAAACTTTCTATAAATTGTGTTTTGTTTTACATTAAAAATTTGAGCATTAAAAATTTGAGTTAAAAATATTTGGCTAGTTTTTATTTGTATTAATTTAAATATTATATTTTCTTGTAAGAAATGTATAGGCCTATATTTTATCACGATTCATTTGTGTTTTTAGAAATCCCCTTACTCCAACATCACACCAGTTCCTGAGAAGTCTGAATCTCCATCGCCTGGTTACATGAGTGGTTCTCCGGGTCACTGAGGTAAAAACTCATTTACTTGTTGATATGTGTAAATATAATCGAGCAGAACAAAATTCTCACAAAAATAGGTTTATTTGTCAAACGCGCTTCAACGACAAAGTCGTCATCTTCAGTGACATAATGTTACGAGCTACAACTAAATTATAACTATATAATTATGATATATAGTAGTATAGAATAGTTCTAACTACATACTGTTTTCAAATGATTATGTACCGGTATGTAGGTATTGTTTTTGATTTTCATACTTTTGTATAATATTGTACTAAACTTTTCCTTTATAAAAAGTAATATAATTTGAAACAAATAACTATCACTCATTTACATATTTAAAATATTACTTTATAAAGCTTTTTACTGGTTATCAAATCATAAGCAAAACATTTAGGACTGGTGTTGCAAAATGTGTACTTAAATTTTTTACTGATGATCCTTTTCTTGAAACAATGAAAGGTTTCTGAATAATCTTAATAAAACATGTTTAATATTAATACCTTTTGAATTAAAATTGCTTAAATAACATTAAATTATTGAATATTTAAAAAGGTATAAGTATGTTGTTTTTATATGTCTCGAATTTTTAAATGTTTTAAGACAATTTGTTACAATTTGTTTAAGATTTGGTAAACAAAGTTATGGTTGTCCCATTGAGGGGGGGGGTGATAGATGTATGGTGGTTAGATACAATTACATTTTAAATAGAAAAATAAAGTTTAAACGTGATAAAAAATAAGGGGAAACGAATGATTAATGAATGTTAATGCAGTTTAGTTTTGAAATAGTTGTCCATGATGTATTTGTACAGGAGTATAAACAATGTCTGGAAGACTCTTAATGTTAACTTTAAAATTGGTGTGTGGTAGAATATATTAAGCTTTCATTTCTTATAAGTTTGTGTGACCATGTTGAAACTAACTTTAAAATTTAAAGTAGAAAATGGTTATGTAAAAGGGACTTAAAAATAGTGCCACACCATTATGTTTCATAATACCATTGTTATTTTCATAATATTATCTATTGATCTCAAAGTTGTTTACACTTTGAGATGATAAGACAAATGTAAAAATATATTTTATTCTCGAAAATTGAATGGAGGAGCGCATTTTTTTAGAAATAATTAATTCAATTTAACAAACTGACCTATGTAGGGATTACAATACCAACGAAACTGGAATCTTATAATATGGATTGGATTTTAACCAGAACCATCAACTGAAGTCTCAAAGCCAGTAAATATTTTGGGCACTCTTGATCAATGTTCTCCAACTAACACAATCTGATTCTGTTCTCCTTCTCAAAAATCTTTTTATTTCTTTGCAAGAATATAGTACTCCTCTATGAAGCCTGACTGAATTTGAATTATACCTATACACTAATTCCTCGACATTCACAGGCTTTTGGTATTCGCGGTCGCTAAAAAAAGAAAAAATACTGTATTAAATAGCAATAAAGTACATGAAAAATTCTTACAAATTTAAACGTAAACTAAATAAAAGCTTATTTACTATACCACCACACACCAATTTTAAAATTTGAATGTTTTTCCTTGCTCTAAGTTTTTATTCTGACTTCATACTTCCTGTAATACTGTACATCAAACCATATATTTGTAGTATTACATTTTATACTGATACAATAAATTTCATATTTACATTGATTTTGACATTAACAATTTCTTTGTGTTTGGTTGCAGATAGGAATCCCTACTCAAGATTGGAGTAGAAGCAAAACTCTTTGAACTGAACTTACTAGTGTAAATACAACGATTTTAGCTTTGTATAAAACTAAATTTACCTCAAATTTAATGAAATACAATGGTGATACGATAGTGATTTAGTAGGGAATTTTTGTGTTTGAAAACAGTTTTTTAAGTACCGTATAACAAAAATTGAAATCGAAAATGTTACATTTTAGTATTTGAACATGAGTTGTAGCGTTAATAAGATGTAACTCTTAAGCAGGGGTTCAAGGATCTTCCACACTGTATAATATTAGATGTAAATTAAATATTTAATTTATTTTGCTATAAGTTAAGTTTGAAGTATGTAAAATATAATTTGTTTCATTATTATTAGATTGTGTGAACTGGTGTGAATAGTAAACAGTAGTTTCTTGTGTTGAATGTACTAGTCATTTTTATTTGTTTTTCTGTTTTATTATCTATGATATTGTCAATCAACTTAGGCCTAAACGATTACTATAAGATATGATTTAATTCATAGAGTTTAAGTAACCACTACTTACATCACATTCTAAAATTATGTTATCTTTTAAAACTTTTACATTCAATTGAATTATAGAGGTGTGCGATGTGTGCAAATTGAAAGCAAAATTTGAAGCAGTTATAATTTATAATGTTAAGTTTTGTAAAGTTTGCTTCATTTAAAAAAAAACTAGTTCAGTTTGGTTTTAATGTTTACAAAAGAACCCTACCTAATGTTGGCAAAACTTCATTTTAAATAATCATGTCCATCTTACCACAAACTTGCTTAAATGTATTAAGTTCTTTTAACTGTAGTGCAGAATAGTACTGCACATGAATTTCAGACAGATTGTTTACAGCGACTAAACTAACCTTTACAGTTTTTTGTAAACCATCACTGATGAAGTTTTATAATGACGTTTACGCAAATTAAACAAATTTTTACTGTCTTTATGAAAGGTTAAAACACATTGGTTTTGCTTGTGGCATGGATCGTAAACAATGAAGTGGTTGTACGCACATTTTAATAGTCTACCAATATTAAATGGTTTGTGTTAGACTTCTCAAAGAAATGGAATTTTTTAAGTATATTATGTTTTTATTGGATGTTACATTACTAAAGAAGTTTGGATTGAAAATGTAATATTCGCACACCAATATTTAATTTGAATAAAACTATGAAGTAAATAATAATTTGCCTAATTTAACGCCATTGACTAATCTTAGTTTATGTCCACTTGTGAATACACTGTATCTATGCAATTTAGCTCAGACAAAAATGTATTGAACATATTGTAAATTGATTATTTTAAATAAATACAATAATTTTTAGAGCTTCAAGGTCAAAATACATCCAGCGATGGAAATGGTAACAAAGATATTTTAAAACCTAACCTATAAAATTAGTTTTAGTTCTTTATAATAATCTTGGTGCAGTTTCAAAACTAGTCTCTACTAGTTTAATATCATGTAAAAAGTTTATTGGGGAAATTTGTAATATATAATAATGGATATTAATAAATTATAATTGGATTTATAAAAATGGTAAATTAGATTACTTTTAATCCTTATTCTGTGTATATTTTTGTGACCTGATACAATACAAGATGGGAACACAGAAATTTCCAATTCTTTTTAGACTAGGTTCCACGAAAGAATCTTTTACAATCTATAAACTGGATCTAAAACAAACTGCTGATTACTTCTCAGTGTGCAAACAAATTTACTACACACAAACATTGGCTGAATGTGATTCTTCATCATTTGCTGAATATAGTCATGTCGCCTCTCAGTGGACACCTAACCTCAAATCCATTTCTATTCGCATTTGTTGTAAATTATATTGTTATAACCGAACCCTTATAGTCTGTGTGTCACAGCTTAAAGTTCTTCTGTGTTACTACTTTTTATGATACAATTTTATATCTGAGACAAGTATTGTAAAATAATTGCGAAATAACATTTTTTTATTAAGATGCTTCAGTCACCAGATGTGTTACAGTTCATTAGATTCCGTGTGGACTGTGAGTACACAGAAGATGGAAGGTCCACAAGGAAAGAGAGGTGAGGAGTGGAGAAGGAGTATCACCACTTGGTAGTTAACACAAATTTAAAGACTTGACGAACACAAGACTTTAACTTTCTCCTCTCTTTTCTTTAACAATGAATTGTTCTACTGTGCACTTTCTGCCACTGAAAACATGGAATCTCATGTACTTTCCAGTCAGTACATCTAAAAATCTTTAAAATAGCATTTAGAAGGAAAGATTATAACTTACATGCTAAAATAAAATACCAGAAAAGCAGTTTATATAATTTCTGCCCTGTCCTTCACTCTTCAAAATTTATTACTCCAGATCCCACCCAGCCACAGATTTTCTTTACAAACTCTGTAAAACATTTAGCTACAGTAGAGCGTCGATAATCCGAATGTCAATAATCCGAAACGTCAAAAATCCGAACGCGTTCCGAGGCCCTGCAAAAATTTCGTTTTCGCAAATTCCAATTGCGTCGTTAAAAATTTCACAAAAATCTTCATCCCAGTTTGACATTATTATCTCTTTTTAAACACTTCTTAATACCTGCTCTCACACGCCCTCACAACAGACTGGCTGTTAGTATTTTCACTGTCACGCTAATAAGCTGCTTTAGCGCTAGCATTAAACATACAGAAAGTTCATTCATTTCTCTTTGTGTAATCATTATAACAGTGTGTCGTACATACAGTAGTGTACTGTACAGTATTTTTTTTTAATTTTTTGTTTATGTTAACTATAATGTTCAAGTCAACTTTTAATTATGTACTGTACTGTAATTGAGAGTTACAAGTGTAATCATGTTGGCCCTACTGTGTACGTGCAGGTTCTTCTAAATCATAATATGTAAGTAGTCTTACATACTGTATTGCAATTACATTATTTCTTGCACTGTTTAACCACTTTAATCAATTAAAGGGCATATATTTTAGCCTAAATGGAATTGTCTTGGTTATTTTCAAAAATCCGAACAAATTGATAATCCGAAACCCCCTCGGTCCCACTTAGTTCGAATTTTTGACGCTCTACTGTATTAATGTGAAATGCTGCTTACTACACACCATTGCTGCAATTGTATGGAACAGCGTAAGATAAAATACATGTGGACCATGTTCTCGGATATTGCCATTGAAGTGCTTAGCTATCACCAAGATTCATATTTTGATAAATCTTAACTATCCAGTGTGTGAAAATAAATGTTTCAATGTTTACCACACAATGGGTTGAATTTTTTTCTATTTCATTCAATTTAGATCAATCTATTTCATTAGGTGGATCCATTAAAACATCCACTTAATGTAAACAGGACGATTCAAAATTGCACAGCAATCTCTCGAGTGGCCGATTCTACAGATGAAATAAGTAAAAATGTCATACAAATGTCATCTGGAAAAGCTTAGTTTTTCAATCGGTTATTTTGTTTTTTTCAAACATAAGTAGCTTCATTATTTTTTTAAAGATTTTGAGTTTAAATTTGGACGCTTTTAATAAAAGACGCTTTTATGTTGCGTCTTACCAATGCATCACAAGAAGCAAATCTGTATTATGTAAATTTTCAAAATAGCAGCAGTTAAAAATGAATATCTTAAAAAATTTTAGTTTAATAATCGTTTTAAACAGCTGTCATGTTTATATGAATTTTTATGCTTATTTGTATCAACAGAATCATCTCCAAAGATATTGACGTACAGTTTTATACCATCCAGTAAGTTAACAATAAAAGGGTTACCAAGTCTACATCACTCAATTTTTGTATATACTAACATTTATATAATATACAACTGTTTCATATTACTACAGTAGATTGGGCTATTTCTTTGAGAAATTAATTTTAATTTTATAACATTCCTAATCCGCTAGTTAATGTTGGAGACAACTAACATTCAGTTGACCTTTTAATAAACTTCAAACTTGAAAACAGTCTCTTACCAATAATATGTTTATTTACTCAAATGGATTTCAACAACAATGTCACAACTTGGGCACAGATTGTCAAAAATAATATGTTCATTTACTCAAACATGTTTCAACGACAATGTCACCATCTTTAGTGATGCACAAGCTACTATTATCGTACTATAACTGTTTTGGTGTAATAGTTTTGGTAACAATTATATTTTGATTGTTATTATTATTAGCTCATGCATCACTAAAGATGACATCATTGTCACTAAAACACATTTGAGTAAATAAACATATTATTTGTGAGAATCTGTATTCAAGCTTTGTCCTATCAAGAATATCATTTCATAAGTCAAGCTCAATAATTATTTACAATACTAATTCGATTATTTTAATACTTTGAACTTCCTCAATGAAAAACGTTTGGTTTCTATGAAAAATTATAATCCTAAATTTGTTTAAATGAAAATGATTTTATCTTGTGACCTGATGTGCTGCTATGAAATATTATAGTTTGTGTAGGAGGAAAAATATTACATTAAATTGTAAATGGAGAATAATTAAAAGTGATGATTGCAAAAAAAAAACTCTTAAGGATTGAGGATCAGAACAAAATTAAATCGGAAGACAAACCCAACCAGCAAATAAATGTTACTTTAACTAGGCGAGGCCATGGCTTGAACTATGGAGATTATGAACTAAAATTAAATTTACACTAAGACAGCTTTACCCATTGAATCAAGCTATGAGTAAAAGAACATGGAGGTATTGCTAAGGTATAACAACAAACCATGGCTCAACTAAACAGATTCTATTCACGTTAAGAAAGATGCCAGATAAAAAAGATATATTTAGTTAGGGCACTAAACAGAGGAGAAGAATTAATCACCGTGGTTGTAGGGCCAATAATAAAAAGTTTGCTTACAATAAGGAAGAAAGTAAGACATGATTGGAAGATATTAAAAGTCACATGTGTGTATATGAATAAATTTATTACTTTCACACCTTAAAATAACAATGTTATCTTAGTAGTAAACTTGCAGTTAATGTCTCATTCTGAAGCTTTTTGAGCTGCGCCTAATCTAGATGGATCTTGAGACGGATAATGTATAGGAAGTGTTCCAGGCGGTGCTAAAGTTGATGGATCTGGTGGTAAAGGTGGAGCAGTTCCCGGAGGACATAGCGGAGGTTGTTGAGGGTTAAACATTGGTGGTCTCATACCAGGAGGTATCCTCATATGCGGAGGAAAGAAGAACGGAGGCGGTGGAGGCATCGGAGCACGTATACCTGCAGGAGGTCTAGGCATCGGAGGTGGTATCAACATTGGTGGAAGGAATGATGGAGGAGGAGGTAAAGGTGTCAATACTTCAGGTTGTCCGAGGTTGAAGAAATTATCCTGCAGTTCTGCCGGAGGCAGAGGCAATGCCCCTGGAAGTCCTGGTACGGGTTCTAAAACTTCATTTTCACTTGGATTTGTTGAACTTGTTGGGTTTCCTTGACGAGCTTGAGACCGTCCCCATTTGATGTTCATTCTTCTTCCTCCTAATATTAATTTATTGAACGTCCTCTCTGAAGCCAGTTCTGCTGCTGATCTGTGTGTGAACTGAATAAAAGCACACTGTTGTCGAGCTACATGAGTTATACTCCGTATTTCACCGTACTGGTAAAAATGGTCCCTGAAACAGTAAGAAAAAGTTTATTGAAAATAGACTTTTAGTTTATTGAAAATGGAAAAGTAATTTAGACCTGTCAAATGAGCAAAATTGTTTACCATTCTAATGGATTTTTTGGCAAATAAGCTCCAATAGGAAAATAGTTAAGATCCACCAAAATAGATAACCTTTAACTAATGTATAGACACTATAAGAAGGGAAATTGTTGAATTCAACTAACCAGAATTCCAGGGGTGCAGAAAATGTTTTAGCACACAAAATTTCCCCAGAACACACTTTTTTTCACTAAAAATTTCCCCAAAATTGAGCGCTATTCGCTACAGATGCGCCAGACATTAACACAGTTTGTTTATCTATTTCAACATATTTATTGACCCTATGTTTTAATAATTTTTATTATATTAATTATAAATTCCAATATAAATTTTCAACAAAATTATAATAGCATTATTTTTACTTAATTAACTACGGTGACATTAAATATCTACAGTGAAATATCATCAGATGGTCCCAAAAGGTTTTCAAAACCAAAAAATACAACATAATTATTGCTATTTTATTATGTTTAAAAGTAGGCCTAAGGCCCGTATTACACTGTAAAATAATTTATAAAATATGTTTTATAAAAGTTCTTTGACAAAGATCTTTGATAGTGTAATGGGCCATCTTTTATAAAATTTAAGAGGTTGGCATTTTAAATTTTATAAAATGTTAGACGTTTAAACCTTTTAGTACAAGTCCAAAATATTTTATAAAAGATAATCACTTTTCAAATCTTTTATAATATGTGGATAGCCTACCATCTTTTATAAAACATATTTTATAAAATATTTTACAGTGTAACACTGGGCTAATACTTAAGTGGTTAAAACAAAGTTAAATGTTATGATTAATTAGTTTTAGTTCCAATTCAATTACCGAATCACCTACCACAGTCACTACTGAAAATCGTCTGGACAGATCACACGAATTGAAAGAAAATTAAACTTAACAATTAGTTTTCATTTGTTACATTTAGTTAAAAAATAAGTGATCCCGAGGCGCTACGACTTTTTAACTGTCAAAATCAGTTCTCCCATACCCAAAAACAAATATAAAACGTTACCCCACACTATATTTTCAAAATTTTGATCAAAAAACGTGATCCCGACGCGCTACGACTTTTAAATGTCAAAAATCGGTTTTCCCGTACCCAAAAACATATAAAACGATACCCCATACTGAATTTTTAAAGTGTTGATCCAAAAACGTGATCTCGACGCGCTACGACTTTGTAACTGTCAAAATCGGTTTTCCCGTACCCAAAAACATATAAAATGATACCCCACACTGAATTTTGATTCAAAAACATGATCCCGACGCGGTACGACTTTTTAACTGTCAAAATCGGGTTTCCCGTACAAAAAAACATATAAAACGTTACCCCACACTGTATTTTCAAAATGTTGATGAAAAAACGTGATCCCGATGCGTTACGACGTTTTAAATGTCAAAAATCGGGTTTCCCGTACACAAAAACATATTAAACGATACCCCACACTGAATTTTCAAAATATTGATCCAAAAACGTAACTCCGACGCGCTACGACTTTTTAACTCGCAAAATCGGTTTTTTGTACCCAAAAAGATATAAAACGATAGCCCCACACTGTATTTTCATAATTTTGACCCAATATTTTCAAAATTTTGACCCAAAAATGTGACCCTGACGCGCTCCGCCTCACGCTAGAAAGCATTTCAAACTCTCCGCAATAAAATTACGAAAATTTTGGTACCAACAGAAGTTTTCTACTACGTCTGTGAGTGCTACCGTGTATAAAGGAAAACTGGCACACAAAAAATCATCGCATCATTTCAATACTTCGGCATTTTACTGATAAAGACTGATTTAGAATTTCGGTAAAAGAAAATTAAAAAAACATCGTTAATACCTATACATTAAGTACCTTATAATTTGGTTTAATATGATTTAATTCTAATCGCTTGAATAATATCATTTGTATGAAACTAATCAAAATTTGCATACCGGTATCATAATAATTATTTTTTAATACCCAACGAATGTATTTGAACGCCCGTCAAGAATCAGGAAACTGCCATTCATCAACTGGCACAAAAAAATCGTATCGGCGGCTCGGCCGTACGATATTTTGTGCGGTGAAGATTAATGTCGTATCGAGGCTCCACCGTACGATATTTTGTGCGGTGAAAATTAAATAGGAACCCTGTCCGACTTGCAACTTGTAACAGAGAGCAGACAACACACTTTGTGTGTGTGTGTGTGGGGGTGTGTTTGTATATGTATCATACAGACCGATTAAGCTGACCTTTCTTCCCATTCATTTCTTATCTATTTTTCCCCAAAATAATTATATTTTCCTTATTTTTGTTGGATTTTTCCCCGGCCAAAATTTCCCCAGCTTAGTCCCAATTTCCCCCGAACCTCGTTCGGGCGTTCGGACATATTCTGCAGGCCTGCAGAATTCCATTAAGAACTCCAGTAGAGTCCCGCTATTCCGAACTAAATGGGACTGAACACCGTTCGGTTTAGCGGGAATTCGGAATAAGCGGATTTCATGAATAATATCAACGTATTAACTTGTTAAGGCGTAAATTAAGTGCAGGGACATCTGCTAGTGTCAGTTCTGCACGGTGTTAATCGAATCAGAGGAAAACAAGGAGGAGGAGGTGAACGCTCAAACTGAACTCATATCACACGTAGACGCGGCAAATGTTCTTGACCTCGCCTTAGTGTAGGTTTACACCATCCGTTTTTTTCTTCCGTTGTTTTACGATTCCGTTTTCTTCTAAAAAAAACGGAAGGGATGGGATAGGTTGTTCGAACTGTCCATTTTGTCATCCCGCAGTCTGTCTGTTAATACTGCATCGCCTTGAAAAAAGATCGAGAAAAAAATAAAATTCCTTCGAGATAACGAAAACGGAGAAGAAAAATGGATGAACGCAACTGGCAGATGGCAACAACACTACTAGTGCCTAGCTGTTGTATCTAATTCTTCCTTCTTTCTGACGGACCCGGTATCCATTTCACCGGATGCTTGTTACCGTAGCTTCCTTCCTGCAAAATTGATGGAAAACGTGAAGGAAACAAAACCAGCTTTCATTCCAATTTGGTTTCAGGCGTTCAAGCTTAGGCTCTATGTATGTCTACTTAACTTATTTGTATAACAATAAATGTAAGTATTTTCACGAACGTCTTTTTATTTTCTCCTGTTTTTATGTTAAAAAAATCGGTATTTTTTCTGAGCTGTGTTCGGAATAGGCGGATTTTTGGAAAAGCGCGACTCTACTGTAGATATTATGTTTATTTTAATAAAATTGACCAATAACAGGAAAAAATGAAACCTAACCTATTTTATTACATGAATTTATCTTTAGGAAAAAGTCTAGTATGTACTAAAAACGTAGTACTAACGAAAGTATTTATTGTACAAAAATCATTTGAATTTGCCTTTAATGTCTTTAATTTGGCCAACTATACAATTCTTGTCAATGACTGGTTGTGCTCTATATAAACAACTGCCAAAAAAAATTTAAGACAACTCTCTTATACCTTAATTCCTTCTCGCCAATCCTATCTCCTAGATTACCAACGTAGAGAGTGGTTATAGTTTTATCTTCAGGTGATTCCAGTTTAGGCATTGCAGAAGCTCTTCTCATCAACTTCTCAGCCACCGGATCATTTACTCCATAATACCTGAAATACAATTATGAAATACAATTATTCTTAGGCTGTTATAAGAATGTAAATTGATATCAAAATGAGATCATTTTTAGACCACTGTATTGTGTTTCCTTGCAAACAAGAGTTTAGTTTCCTCCTAATAAAATAAATACAATCCTCATTACTAAAGCGTGCATTCATTACATTTAATATAAAGTAAAAAGTAATGATAATAAATATTCTCAAATAATTACCAACAGCAAAATAATTATAATTTGACACAGTATATAAAAAACTGCTGAATTTTCGGTTTTAAAACTTCAATATTGACAAGTACATGCCAGAAAAAAGTTTGAAATACAGACATTCCTATGATTTGTTATTTATAAAATATAACCTAGCCATAAAAACTATGCATGCTATTGCAAGAACTTGGTCATGTTCCTTATAAATGTCTAGTCACTAGATATGATTAAATGAAAATGGTTGAATTACACAAATCAATTATTAAAAATGGCTTTAATAATTTTTATTTACATTTTCTCATATAAATATCAACTATGGGGCTGTTATAAAAAATCCAACAGTTCGAGATTTGTTGGGTGATGATCCACACTGGAATGTCCCAAGGATTAAAAGTACAACTTACTTCTAATTTTGTTTCATTTATTCATGAACTTGTTTTGTCACTATCATATAAGAATTCTTTATTCAGTTTTTTAATAACAATCCTCATTTTCAAGCTTTTGTAACAATTTGAAATATACCAAAATATAAATAAAGAATATAATTAAATAATTGATAAAGAAATAGAGAGAGTTCAGGAATTCTATTCAAACTTTAGTCGATGGTGAACATACACAACACCTAGCGGTAATTATTTGAAACACCTAGGAAAACATAAGACTCACTAAATAACTCGATTTTCACTCTAAAAAATTTAATTAAAATTATTTCCCGACATTTTAGACACATAGTTCTTTCATCAAAACAAATTTAAAATATCACAACTTTCCAAGAAAATTATAATAATGTATAATTAAATAATAAAGTGTTTGTGTGCTGATATGTCAATTGATCTGTAAATAGCAAATATAGAAGAAAGACTACAGATTGGTGAGACAGTTCCAATTTAAATAATCTTAATTATGTTTCTTTATTTAATCCTGAAAATTCTATAAAAAACTTTCAACTTTAGAAAGGTTAATCCATCTTAGACTTAATATTTGATTAGTATTACAACCCTTGTGTGTGAACTATTGAACTTTCTACATAAACTATTAAACTACATACATAAAGTATTATCATAGATCATGAATAATAAATAGGCATCCATACGGCAGCAGTGTGGCGAAAATTAGGTTATCGGGAAAATAGTACATGATCGCGCCGCAAGGTAGCGCTAGGGAGAAATCATTGGTGTTTCACACAGCTTTCGTCGTTTCCCCAATAGATAGCGCCACTATCGTTGAATTTCCAGTTTAACGAAATATTGCATTGGATCGGAGTTCTATTAGGTTATCCAAATACAATGGTATTATATACATACAGTTATACTAACATTAATACAACGTTAATTATCATTTTCTTTTCATATTACACTAACCTCTTGTCTAAACATATTCCCTATAATATTTCTTTTATTGTTATGCTTGTTTTAACCTCACTTTGGGAAGAGTCGGCACCAACCTCCCGAGATTAAGTTTCTTTTTTTGTGTTTAACCGATAGACATTACTGTTATAATATAATTGAACTAATAGTGCTAGCTGGAGCATCTACCAAAATCCCAAATTTGATGATTTGATGAATTTTTATTAATATTTTGTAAATTTTTATAATTTGTGTTTCTTTTACTTGTGAAGTTTAAACATAATAATTTGTTTATGTATTAATTATAAATTTTACAATCGATCAAAGATTTAATCATTGTAATAAGAAAATCTATTTCATTAATTGTGACTTAAAAGAAGCATAGCTTCAATTTCTTACACTGTATTTGTGTCTGTGAATTATTCACTGTCTTGCAGTCTAGTATAAGTATATTTCTATTTTCAGTATTAAAAGAAAAAGTCATCTTATTAATTATTATTTATTTATTTAATTTCTATTCTGATATTACAACGATTTAGAAATTCTATAAAGCAGAGTTTTTAAAGAAAGAAATTACATTTCTCACAAAATATCAAATAAATAACAACATCTTTATAAGTTGTTACGTTGTGCTCACCTGTCTTTGATATTTTGGTCAGCAAGAGGGTCATCGGGGTCAGTTGGTTTCTCGTGTCTATAAGGACACTCTTCTCCTCGCCTACATTCGCCTTTTACCCAAAACGAACATATATGAGGCCGATTTCTCTTGTAATAAGGCGTAGTTCTTGCTAACTTCATCAACATGTCACTGGCGGCTTGAGTTTTACCCACAGCTCCTGCAGGTGTAGTGCCATCAATCTTACCAAGCTATAACAAAAACATTTCAAAGTTACTGGCCTCTGGACTCATATAACCTAAGTAATTTCTAAGCTGATTGAATTACATAGGGTACTTTATAAATACATTGGTTATATTATAAAAATTGGTAAAAGAATTAGAATCATAAATATTACAAGCATTTTCGACTAGTAAAATAAACTTACATTAAAAAATTTGTAAACACGAGAGCTTTCTCAAATAGTATTGCCTAAATGGGTTTTATTCAAATTGAAATAAATAAATTGGCATATTAAGAAGAATAAACATGTTTGAAAGATTAGATTAACTATTTAGATATTTAAATAAAAAGTGTATGTAAATGATATAAGTAAGTTTGAGAAGTGAAAATACTTTATAACCCGTGTAAATGAACAATAGGGACAATGACTCACTGAACATCTAGCCTAATACTTGGAGGGTATATCAAAACAGCTGATATGACATCAAGTATCCATCAATCAATGAACAAAAGCTAGTTAATAAACAGGTATAAATGCGTAGGCCCAACGATAAAAAAAACATTTCCTAAAAATGAATATCAAACTATAAGAAGATTAGACCATAAAAAACCGTAGGTAAAATACCATGTAAAAGTATATTATGAACAGTAGTGTAGGTTGAGTTATATAACATTTTACAATGAGCCTACTGGTTATATTCAGTAACTTAATATAATGAGCCGAATAGTCCTGGTTCTATATTTATTTTTGGAACATACCCTAGATGTTTCTATTTCTCTATACTATTAATGCACTATGACACTTGCAAACCAGCTTCAGCTCGAGTTTGGCACGATATAGCAAGCGACAGAACTAGATCAAACTCCAATAAATGAAATCAATATCGACCAGAATTATAAATTTTGTTTGTATTTCATTAGGCCTTCTCCCCAGTGTACAGTATCATTCAGTCACTGCAATAAAAACTACAACTTGGTAAGTCAAGTTAAACAACTATTTACCTATTGCATTGTCAACCTACAACAGAGTCCACTTTTACTTAAAATCCAGCACAAAACATTTTGGCCTTCTGTCCCAGATAAATTACACCTAGATTACAACATATAAATTAGCGAATTATCTACAAGTCTGAAAAATTTATTTTCTAATTTAATTCAAGCTCTAAGGTATGGGCATTTTTGTTTAAACTTGCTCGAACAATTTATTTACTATGTGTAAGATAGGAATACCGCACACTCATCTAACATGGATACAAAACGCTGTACAGCACGTTTGAGCACAATGGAGCAAAACGAAAAAACGCTGTACAGCACGTTCAAACACATTTAAGCGTGATCGAGCAAGAAGCAAAAACGCTTTGAAGCGTAATCCAGCATATTTGAGCAGAACTAACATTGTTCGTCTCACAAACAACGGCCATTGCTAGAAGGCAAAAAATTTGGTTTTGCGCATGCGCGTAGTGCACTGTCCTGTTGCATTCCGGCTACTGGCAATAGATAAGTGCATATTGCGTTTCGTAGTGGCTGTGTGTAGTGTTTTTTAATATATGTATTTTTTTTAATACATATATTTTTAATATTTTGTCGTATTGTAACATAACTATATAATATATTTAAATCGTTGAATAAACATAATTTGTATCATCAATATTAAATCTAAATTTATCAAACACAATTATTTATAAATATATCTTAGTGTTACAAGAAGTGTTTGTGCTGGTGGAATACTTCTACGAAACCTAGAGTCATGATTTCTAACTTTGTCTCCAATCATATTTAACAGGTAATCAATTACAGACATCATTGTAAAATTTCAAAAGTTGATGTCATCACTTCGTAATTCATCAATAAAATTCTGCAAATTGTTTTCTCTTCTCCTCTTCTCATTTATTGGATGTATCCATAAACGTTTGTCTACCTCTTTTCCACAAACTATCCAGTAACACAATAATACTACTACATCATCGTCCAGCGCTATTGTGAAGACCAATTTCAGTTCTGAATTGTTTTCAGTAAAAACAAAAAAAATTGATTCAAGCTAAATCGTTCTTGCTTAAAGCAGTTTTGCTGGATATGTAAAACATTTGGTCTAAACAAAAATGTTTCTACGTTAAGCAGAATATTTTCGCGTAAAACAAAAATGTTTTTACTTAAAGCAGTTTTGCTGGATAAGTGTGCGGCCGGCCTAACTTATTTTTACATTTAAAAACAATTAATTACTACTAAACAAAATTGTATTGTTTCACTGATTCAGAGACTAACGTTTACTTCTGAATTCTACTAACAAAAGTAAATGTGTTCTATCCATATTCTAAATAAAAATGAGTGACAACGATAGTTTACCGTCTGATATAGAAAATGAAGGCATGAAAGTGATGGAAGAGTTGGTGCTATAAATTTAACGTTTATACCAAATAAAAATCTGTTTCGGTTTTTAATTTCAATGTTTGATTAATAATATTAGTGTAATGTTTGGTTAATAATATACTAGTTAAAATGTGTTGATTTTATTTATTGTACAAAGTTATAGAACACCCTGTAAGATTTGGGAAAGGTCAAATATTGTACATTACACAAACTGCTTCTTTACATCACTCAGGGGATTATAAAATGAGGCAAAGCCGAGTTAAACATACAAGTTTTACACACAATCCCTTCGCATGATGTAAAGAAGCAGTTTCATCACTTGTAACATATATATCTATTAAATTTCAAAAAGTTTGTAGAGTGTGTGTGTTGTCATTTCTCTCAATACATTTACCAACATATTCCAATCATTCAGTTCGTCAAAAGTCAAGAAGGCTTATTTCGTAACAGGGACATTAAAAGAAAAGTATTTTTTCTGTCCTGCAAAATGTTTTAAAATATGATTCTCTTCTTTTGGATTTGTAAGTAAGCAAAACAAACATGAGATTATACTAGATGGAATTAATATGCATATAATTATTACTTGTTCCAAATCTTTACGTTTCCTAAAAATAACTAATATTTGAAACTTATAAAGAAAGAGCTGATATTCCTGAAAGTGGAAACAATAATTCAAAAACTAGGCCATAAACTTCAAAATTTAAAACAATTAAATCAACTCACCTCATTATCCATGTTTTGAATATAATATTCTTTATTAACTTCGGAACGTGGCAAGTCGTCTTTAATTCGGAGAGCAGTGTCACGCACTTGTATAGGTAATCCATATTCTAGATCCAGTAAGCAAGTCTGACAGACATTCTTCAACCGAGAACATGTTTGGCAGACTTCTGTCTTCTTGAAACGCATCCGAGCCCCTGGACACCAACGGAACACGGTGAATGGACGTGAGCAGATTTTGCATTCCTTACCATATTTCTCGTTAGTCTGATTTTAACAAATAAAAATAGTTTTACCAATAACTAGTTTAGAATTCTATAATTTTAAAATTCAGATAACATTTGTTCAACAAATTGTTTTTTATCAATAATGTTAAAGCACATAAGGGCGTTGAAATGTTTATAAATTTTATAGTGAATTGGAATAGTTCAATTATTACTTATAGAATGAGAAAAGCTACCAACGATCTTCTTTATGTAAAACTAAGTTGCATTATATATTTATATAAGCCTGGTTATCCGTCGAGCAATTTGTTTTGACAATTGCAAAATAACCTTGTCTGTGCAATCCTGCTGGTTCATGAGGACGACAGTGTTGCCTTTGTCAGCCTTTAAAACCAATGCATCATTGCTGTACAGCTTAATACGTATATTTTTTCAAAATATTGAAATTACATTATGTCTATGAATGGAATCATGCACGGTTTTGTTGAACACATGTTTCAACTTTTTATTTATCAATACAAGGGCTTCATTTTATAAATCAGCCCTTATGGTTTTTATAGCTGTTTCAGCATTAGTGACCTCGTGTACAATCTGTTGCTTGTTGAATCTTGGGAAATTATAATGTAATCCTTTCCCTAAAAGATTTTCTTCAGAAGTTGAAAGATTCAGATTAGAGAGGTTCTCAGCTCGATTATAAAAAGTGTGTTTACTCACTGCCATTTAATTTTTGTGTTGACTAAACGTTTGATTTTATTGGTATGTGTGGAGTACAATTCTATTGCTAAATGCTGTATTTGGTTAATAATATTCATTACATTGTCAATTATTGCAGTATGCAAACTATTAAATAGTTGTTTAATCTATTAATTTGTATGTAGGCTAGCCTACAAATGTTTGATTTCTTTGGATATACATATTTATCAGATTTTGATTTTGCAGTTAACGCTGAACAGGATATATACTTAAACAAATAAAAGAGCACTGTGGAGACAAAATCACACTGATTTAAATAAAAACCCGAACCACAAAACTTTTTTTGTGGTTTTGTGGTTCGGGTTTTTATTTAAATCAGGAGGATATATACTGTTGATTTTAATCCTTCTAGCATAATTTGGTACAATATTGTTATTCAGAACATTCTTTATGTATGTTGCAATGTTCTTTGAGTAAAAAAGAAATACTTTTAGATCAGTACCTTCAAAAAGCAGTTATTCACAACTTCTAAAAATAAGTTCTAAAACATATTGTTATGATATTTTATGAATTACATACTAGGTTTTATGAATTACATACTAGGAACTTACCATACGAATATATGGATTGTCTCCCAGGCATGTCTGGCACAGAATAGGAAATTGCTGAGAACATAAAACAATTATTGTTAAGTTACCTGTGAATTTTAACAATAAAACATAATAAATTGTAAAATATTATTATACATAGAGATAGTTCAATATAAACTAGCCTATAACTATTAGCATTTGTCTACTACTAAGTGATTCAAAATATGGGGTTCAAACTATTAAATTTTTTTTTTAATTACACATAATAGGCCTACTTCAAACATACCATTATGTTATTAATTAAAGCAACCACTTAAAACCAAATTCCTATGACAAGTATCAAAAAATGTAACTTAAAGGCAAAATTCTGTAGGCTATTCAAACTATAAAACTGTGAGTCAAAATTTAAAAATGAAACTTCAATAGAAAAACTAACTGTAGGCCTATGATAGGCCTAATAATAACCAAAAAATCTAATGCAGTAAATCATCCCACTACACAGTAAATGCGGTGGTTTATCATCGGCTTAGTAGGCTACTACTGTATATATAGGCCTACATTTAGCACTATTTGTTTCTTTTAAAAATGTAATTTATATTATGTTAAGGCCTTATAGTGCCTATAATTACTGAATGCATCTTTAACAGCCAACAAAGGATACTGTGTAAGCAATGCGATAATTTTAAAACTGTTTCCTTTACTGTACTATTTAAGTAGTAGCTACTAAGTAAATACGTAATAAAAGTTAACATATTCTGACTGTTTACAGTATGTTTTAAAGTGAACAAATCTAAAAAATTAATTGATACTAAGCAAATCCACATAATACGGTAGCAATATACTTCTGCTACATTTGGCAAAACTGTTGGGACTGATAAAAATATCCTACAGCAAAATGGCCGATCACCCAATGTGTTAAATAGAAAACTTTCTTTTTCAAATGGGCCTAATTTGTTATAATATGAGTTTTTCTCTAATACTCTATAAGTTTTAACATTATTATTGTTGTTGTTAAATGTTGAAATTAAATTGTCCCTGAATTTGAATAGTTATGGCAGGCCTTAACAACATACTAAAATACAAAATAAATCCCTATCAACTTAATAATTTGAGCTTAACATAAATTAATGAAATTATAGCCTTAATGAAAACATTACCAATTCCAAGAAGGTCTTCAGGAATCAATTTGTGAGAGATAATAGTGGAGATAACAGTTTCCTGGGAAAGTGTATTTTTAACATATATTCGGAAAATAGACACTTCACTAAAAATGCAAACCAGAACAGTGGCTGACAAATAGTACAGAAATTACGAAAGTAATTTGAGTACTAAAATAGGTAAACATTTCTACAGTTGAAGTCGATCTAAGGAGCTCACAGCTGATTGCATTCGGTTATTGTTTGTTAGTGTTCTTCTGTTGTTTGGTTATTTTATACAGTTAAATTATTTTCTTAGTTACTTATTATGATTACATCTTTTACTTTTAGTTCACATTACTCAGTTCCTTCTATTATTTTTTATTAGTTATACTTTTTTTTTTTTTTACGAGGTGGGAAATGCTTTTTGCACAGAGTGTGGGACTCCCCTCGACACGCCAGAAGGCTCCACGTTCTGAGGTACTACCTACTAAAACCCACCTCTCCTCTTGTCCGTTTACTGATGTTCGATAAAGACTACCCAGAGGCACCACCTTTCGGCATAACTTCTCTGGGAAGCACGGACACTTATACAGTTATCTTAACTGCTCTTCCTTGATTTTTAATACTTTTATCAAATATTCCTCAATACACTTCCATTTGTATTTGTCTTCCAGCATTTGCACCACCATATTGTCGGGTGTAATGTTCACCCCTATCTGTTCTCGGAGTCTTTTTTTCTGAACATCCCTTGCCTTGCAGTCAAACAGTGTGTGACAAACATCATCTCTATCGGACCCGCAGCTTATACAGGTACTGACTTCTGCTCTGTGAAACCTCTTTAGATATTGTCTAAAGCACCCATGACCCGTGAAGGCCTGCGTTAAGTAGAAACTCATCTCTCCATGACCTCTACCAAGCCAACTCTCTAAATCCTTCACTATCGTGTGGGTCCATCTACCAGACTGTTCTTCATCCCACCGTACCTTCCATTTTTGTGTAAGCCTTGCTCTAGCTTCTTTCTTTACTCGGGCTATAACTTTATTATCCTCTTTTGACCTCCGGTTCTCCCTAAGTCCAAAGTATATATCCCTCCTTTCTTGAGCTAAGAGGTCGATAAGCGGTGTTCCTGCAAAGACTAAGACTGCACTTTCCGACACGGTGGTGTAAGCTGCCTCTATCCTCAACACAGCAGTCCTCTGGACAGAAAGCAGTCTTCTCTTATAGCTCTCCTTATCCAGGGCTTCCGCCCAAAAAGGCGCTGCATACAGCATCTTAGCCTGCGTGACGCTTGCCAATAGCCTTCTTTTCTTCTCTTTAGGGCCTCCTATATTTGGCATAAGTCTTGTTAGCCTTCCTCCAGTCTCCAAAGCCTTTAGCGCCGTCTTTTCGATGTGCGGCCCGAAGGTAAGATTCTTATCCAGTTCCACGCCCAGGTATGTTAGTTGTTTCTTCCACGGGATAAGTTCTCCATCTATTTTAAGTAATGGCTGCCTATACGCTCTTCTTTTTGTTATCAATACAGCTTCAGTCTTATTTATCGCCATCTCCAAGTTTTTATCTTTGAGCCACCATCTGTCTCTTGTGATAACACTATCCATTTTTGTCTCTAGAAAATCTTCGTTTGCTGCTTTTACAGCCAGGATGACATCGTCAGGAAAACCCACTATCTTTACCCCTTCCGGTAATGTCATTTCTAACAGGGAGTCATACGTCACATTCCAGAGAAATGGCCCCAGACGAGATCCCTGAGGTACCCCGCATGTCATCGTTTCTCTGATAGTCCAGCCATCTCCTTCAAAAATAATCTTTCTTTCACTTAAATAACTTGCTACCATATTCTTTAAATAGCTTGGCACCCTTTTTCTTTCGAGAGCCATGTGAATGTCCGTCCACTTAAGGGAATTGAAAGCATTCCTCACGTCAATTGCAATGAGGGCACAGAATCCTTTTTTGCTCTTTCCATAGTCTCGAGCCTTTTTTGCAAAGTTTACTATCTCCAATATAGCATCTACTGTCGACATACCTTTTCTAAATCCGTATTGGTTTCTTGAAAGAGCATTTTCTCCATCTACAAGCCCTTCCAGCCGCTGCAGTATGAGACCCTCCAGCACTTTCCCCAACGTATCCAATAAGCAGATCGGTCGGTATGAAGACGTGCTATACAGTGATTTATCCCCCTTACGAAGTAGGATAAGCTTTTGTTTCTTCCAACTTTTTGGAAAGCTCCCTTTCATAAGACAAAAATTGTAGAGCTCCAGTAGCATTTCGGGGTAAAACTCTATCACCAATCGTAGTACTTCATTTGGTATCCCATCAGGACCTGGTACTTTTCCCATTTTTAAACGTTTTTTTTCCCTCTCCAGTTCGAAAAGTGTAAACATGTTTTGTTCCTCTACTCCTTCATGGATGCATATGTCCCCAACTTCGGATTTTTGACTCGGGAATAGATCTTTTATTATTTTTCTGACCCATGACTCATCATTTAAAGTTGGAACATTCTTGCCAAACTTTAACTTCTTACTTACAATTTTATATGGAAGACCCCCATGGGTCATTTTCAACCTCTCTTATAAGGTCTCTCCAACTATTTTCCCGACTCAATTTAATTGCTTTTTTCAGTCTTCTTCTTGTTCGCTTGTACTTTTCCTTCAAAGTTTGGTCCCCTTTGGACCTGGTACATATCCTTCTGTCGATGAAACAAATCCTCCTCAGTTGGGCTATCTCCTCCGTCCACCAGTACTTCGATCTGCCTGTATATTTATTCGGCCCACGTTGTGGCATAGCTGCATTACATGCTGTTAATATACTTCTCGTCACGGCCTTCACAAGCCCCAACGAAGAATTTGGCTGGGGCAACCAATTTAGCATCTTTATTGCCTTAGCTTCTTTTATAGAGGCTTCTAATCTTTCCTCATCCAGCTTTTTGGTGTTCCATGCTTTTGAGAATATAGTTCTTGCTGGTAACTTCACTCTCTCGTCAATACAGATCTCCGTTTTGTAGAAGGAAATATAATTGTGATCACTTAACGTTTCTTCGTCTAACACCTTCCAGTCCTTAAAGAAACTCGCTTGATTTTGGTTAGTTAAGGTTAAGTCAATGATTGACTTAGCCTCTCCCCTATTGAAAGTGGGTTTCTTCCCTTTGTTTACAATCGCTAAATCTCTTCTGGCTATCATATCACCCACCAACTGACCTCTTCTGTCCAAACGTGTCTCTTCCCATAAAGGAGATTTAGCATTAAAATCTCCCGTTACCAGCAGCGGCCCTTTTGCATTGCCAACGCTTAATTCCAAGGCCCCCAATTCTTCTGCAAACTTCCCCATGGTATCGTTCGGCGAGAAGTAGCAGCTAAAAATTCGAACACCGTCCACTTCTATCCATACAAAGCCTCTGTCTGTGACCATTAACATTGTGATTTTCTTTCTCGGGTTATAGACCACTATGGCAGCTCTACCGGACTTGTCTTCATACCATTCTACCGAGTCTGGTTTCTTGAACGGTTCCGTAATTAACAGGATATCTATGTTATGTTCACTAGCCGTCTGAAAAAGCAGGTTCTGTGCACTTGCTCCTCTACCAAGGTTTATTTGAAGGAAGCGCAATTCCTTACTTTGCCTGTGCTTATTACCGTCCGGTTCGGCATTCATGCTTGGTTCTTTTGTCTTACTTCTTAAAGAGCTTTCCTAAAGGAAATGCACTTCCCCGAACCCATGATGTGTCTCAACTGGTCTTCCTCGAGTTTTAGATCAGCACACACAATACAACGTGACTCCTTCTTGCATATCTTGCTTAAGTGTCCTTCTTCTCCGCATCTGTAACATATATTCTTCCTCTCTGCACCTCTGCAGGCACTTGCCACATGTCCGAAACCCAAACACCTGAAGCAACGGATTACGTTTGGTCTCTTCCTCACCCTATTTTAATACGGGAAGTCTGGAGTAGCTCCCTCGCTGCCATTGTCACAATGGCCAACTTTAAGCCTCTACTATTCGCTCCAGTAACAGTTACCTTAAGGTCGATAACAAGCTCTCCTAGGTCTCGTCTGACGGCTTCTTCTACTTCCTCCTTCGTTACAAGGTCATCCAAGTCCAATATCACCAATGTCTCTTTCTGCTCAAGATTACGGACTTCCGCACCCTCACCTAGGGCTTGCTTCAGAGCAGAACCAAAGCCATCCCTATTTTTAGATCTCGGATCCAACTCTATAAGAATTCCCCCATTTCTTGTTTTCCAAATATTTTAAATTTTTGTTTCCGTATCCTCCGGTTTTACTTTATATCGGATGGCTCCCAGCACTTCCGCGAAACTTTTCCCATCCGTCGGATTAATTAAAATTGCCTCGGGACGAAGTCTATCTTTCTTAGCCTGGTTTATTTTATCTTTATTCGTAACCCCATATGGGATTCCTCTACTATCTGTCGTTCCCATTCTCCTGACGCCTTGTTCCACATGTACTTTTCCCCGCCGTGTGAACTTCCTTGAGTGAGCCAGCTGCCAGTTTTACAATCCCAACATCGGATCTTCCTTCTTCTCCGTTTCTAAATTACCTCTCTCCTGCTCACTAACGTTAGGCCTTACTCCTGTATTAGCGCCTACTGATGTTGTTAATCTTAGTTTTTCTCTAGGTTTCTTCCCTACGCTCTGCTCAACTGGGCTTGAAGCAGCCCTTTTCTTCTTTTCTTTCGATTCCATTTGAGTTGCACTATCTTTACTAAGCACTGTTTCTTTACAATTTCCTGGATAACTTTCAACGCTTTTCCAAGAGTTCCTTAAAAACTCAATCTTCTCAAACAGTATCTCCATTTTAGATAAACCCGTTTTAACTTCCATGCTGATGTTCTTCTGCCGCTCCACAGCACTAGACATTTTTTTAAGAGACATATGCAGCTATAAAGAGTTTCCTCTTCCTCCTTTCTTAATTCAGCAACCTGGTTCGAAGCGCCTCTCTGATTGCTCAGCCTGGTCTGCTGTTCCATATTCACATCTTCTAGCGAACTCTCGGTGGTATTTCCATTATCAGTTGGAGTCCCTTCATTCTTTCCACCATTTATTCCTCCTTTGTTATCTTGCACAAAAAGTAAGTCTTTCTTTTGATTCTCGTTTACGTCCGGCATGGAGTTCCTTCTTGTTTTAACAGGCGACCTCACAACTTTGTCCCTTCTTCCAAAGGGGTTATTGATGCCTAGTGATTTTGTTTTTTCCATATTTCCTTTGCTTGCACTTGTAGCATTCAATAGGGCCAAGTGTACCACCCTTTTAGGATCGTGCGATTGGTCGCCCCCACAATCCGAGCGACCAGCACCGACCACCAGGGCTTTAACCCGATCGGAATCGGTGGGGGGACTCACCCTGTCAGGCTTACCCCCGTGGGGAATTTCCGTGGCTTTATCACACATCTCTCATAGTTTAATTTTCGATTTATATTTTGGGTTAACTCCCGTAGGCTCTTCCGCCCTCTCTGCTGTTGGGATAACCAGGATCCTCATCCACCATCGAGACCGTTGACCGGGTTGCACCTAATAACTTAGGCCAAAGAAAAAGAGTAGAATAAAGGGGAAAGACCCCTAGCCCTCGAATACTCTAATAGCATCGGGATCGGAAGAAAATTGCCAAGAGAGACCTTTGGTCAAGACAGACCCGATAGGACAGACAAAAGAAAGAAGGATCTAACCCAAGACTAGATGAAGGAAGGTTAGGTCCAGCATAGGCAACTCGGGAAAACAAGTTCCCGTACTCACAAGGCGTGAGCCCCTGAGGATTTATTAGTTATATATACTTTGTTTTTTGTTAAATATTTGTATTGTAAGCTACATTACAGGCAGCGTAATGGCAGGGCCTACTGTCAACACTTTGGATATTGACAAAAATATTTGGATGAAGAAAGTGCTGGTGATTTATTTTGAATAGGACAGTGAAATTGGTGATGAATTGATAGATGTGAATTTATTGATAGTGACATTCCAAATAGCCTAAGTAATGAATCTCTTGAAAATACCAATGATTTAGGCCTAGGCCTTGATGATAGGATAGACATTATACTATTGTGAACCAAATTCCTTAACGCCACTTGCGGTAGGAGTTAACAATAGAAGTTAGGGTAGGGTTACATGTAATGTGTAACGAAAAACAGAGTTATTAATTGGTTGCTATGGCAATGAAATATAAAATATGAGTAACGAAAAAGCGTTATCAAATTGGTTGCTATGGCAATGAATGTAAATACATTCAAGAAACATGTGTTTTGGTTCATCAATTTAAATTAAGAGACGATCGATTCCATCCAGCGTAGTTCAGATATTATCGTCAAGCGCTGAATACATTCAATAAACATAAAATGTTGGTTCATCAGTTTAGGCCTAACATAAAATTATTGTGTGTAATATTTAATTTATTTTACCTGCCTTAACGTCAACATATACATACAATAATTTTAGGTTAAGCCTAGAATGTAATAATTTTAAGTCCAGGCCTAACTTAAAATTATTGTATAAGTTATATAGGCTATATGAGTTGCCATTAAGACAGATAAAATAAATTAAACATACACACAACAATTTTAGGTTAGGCCTAGACTGATGAACCAACATGTTATAATTATTGAATGTATTTACAATGAATGGACATTTAAAAAACTGTGTTTAGGCCTACCATAAATCTTAGCTTTGATGTTACAATTATTAATTCTACACCTTTATTATAGGCTAATAATATTTAACGTATGGAAATAGTAAATATTTGTATAAAAAACAAACTAATAATAAACGGCAATTGAAAGATTAAAATTATGAGTGTAAATTGTTGTTAAGGCTGGTAAAATAATTGAAGAAAAGGCGTGATGAACATTGTTCCTGACGGGGGTCCCACGACCGCACACATTTACTTTTTTTTTAATTGTTGGGAATTGATTAGACTTTTTAAATTATAAACAAACAAAACGTTACCACCATATGATTCTCCAGGATGTAGGCCTACTTAGTAAGTAAAATTTTTTTCACTAAAGTTTATGTAAAATTGAAATTTGACAAATTTTATTGTAAAGGTTGTTGCATTTGGTTAAAAATTTGTTTGCCCCATCTCGCATACACTGTTCATGTTAGATATAAAATTTTTTAAATTACTTGTAAAAAAAGGATTTTAGATTTTGTTAACTTTATTCTTGAAAATGACACACACAAAAAATATCTACAACAATTTTGTCCACATAACATAATTTTACACTTAAAAATGAACAAAAACCTCAAATTCGTTACATTATATAAATTGAAAAATGACGGAGTTATTAAGTTTTTTTGTAAATTAGGCTAGCTAATACTACATAAATAGTTCTGCGGTTAGTTGTACGTATAATAGTCATAAGAATATATGTCACTAACAACTGAATGTACTCGCTTCATAATCACAATTCACAATAACAATAACTAAAAATGCCGAAACAATCACGTACCACAACATAATATCTGGGCCATAATCAAAGACAACACACAAATAAAGTTATTTACCATCCCTGACAGGATGACAAAAGCACAGCAACGTATAGGCTATCACAATTATATTCGTTGTAGTGAACATAGAGGTAATTTTTAACGTAAGTAAAGATCATAGAGATAAAATAGAACAGTTCTTTCTGATTCCATTGATGTATAAGGCGCAACTTTACTATTCGACTCTAGGCTAACCTAGAGCTAACAGAAATGCAAAAATAATAATTAAAAAAATACCTTAAAGGTTCTAACCTAACCTATTTAGTCACAGTATGTTTACTTGTATTTAACATTTAACAGTAGAATGTAAAACAACGTCGTTGTCTGCAAAAATATTAGGTTAGAGTCGAATAGTAAAGTTACGCCGATGTATAATAAACATAGATTCACTAATGATTTGTATTTTATGATTTTTTTTCTGAACGTCCGAAAATTCGGACGTCGGGAATTAGTGGACATACTAACAACGTCAGAAAAATCAAATGTGGGGAGCCAAAGGGTTAAATTGGCGTAAATTTACTATACGACCCTCGGCTGACATTTTTGCACATGACGACCTTGTTTTACGTTCTATTGTTAAACATACTGTGACTAAAGACTAAGTTAGAACTTCAGAATAATTTTTTTTCTTTCTTGCATTTCTGTTGGTGTTGGGTTGTATAGTAAATTGGCGCCCTTAAATAGTGTCTGTTTAGAATTATTAAAACTAAGTACTTAAAGGATCTTAAAAAAAAGATATGCACTGTGTTTTAATTGTAATCCAAGAAGATGCAAAATATATCTCAAGTTGTAGCCTAACCTAGGCCTATCCCTAGTATTACAAATTTCTCTGATATATATATATATATATATATACATGTACTCTTTCTTTTTAGTTTTTATGATTTTACTGTAAGCCTAATCCAGCATTGGAAATAACAAAATATGCTACTCCTGATTGTTTTGTTATTATGTAGGCCTATAAGTCTAAATAACCCATACAAGAAGTAATTAGGGCCTAACAAAAATAAAAGTAAACTAGATTTAGGCTAGGCTAGGCTAATTTTATTATGTAGACAATATAAATTATTATATTCCTAAAAATAACTAAATACGTTAAAGGAAATCCATAGCATTGCATTCATTTTTGTTGGTAGCATAGTGTAAGTTACTAATTTATTAGTATCGGTAGGCTTACTTACGGCATCTTCCCAATTTTGCCTATTGTACGTGTTCGACGTTTTAGATGTCGCCATATCCGGAAAGAAGATTAGAAATCTTGCCGAAATACTCTTCAATTGATTATTTACCCATAACTTTCATACATAATTCACAATTATACTTAAGTTTTAATATACAATTTGAATGATCACTTTCCTATTCTAACCATTATCTTAAACCACCACTACCCACTCGCACTCACAGAGTCACAACACAACACAAAAACACAATAATCCCTCAACATAGATGCTTGCAAGAATTAACAAAATACGGTCCTTGACTAATAATAGACCTTAGGTCTCTCTAATCAATACTATAATAAACGTATCAGAAACTGGCACATACTTTCTCAGGCCCATATTATACTGTAAAATATTTTATAAAATATGTTTTATAAAAGATGGTATCCATCATACATCTATTATAAAAGATTGATTCCATATTAAAAGATTGATATAAAGAGATATATTATTATAAAAGATGGCCTATTACACTATCAAAGATCTTTGTTAAAGAACTTTCATAAAAGATATTTTATAAAATAGTTTACAGTGTAATATAGGCCTCATAAATATATTTAAATGATAAACAGATTCACTGTGACTTCATAATTGTATTAAAGTAGTAGAGTAACTAATAAATATTATTATTATTAGGTAGAGAAAAAACTATTCGATCGATTTCGAATAAATTTGCACCAAACATGTCAATTAGGCCTATATAGATGTACAAAAAAAGGTTTTGACAACATCTTTTTTAGCCAAATAACCCCCAAAAATCAGTTATTATAATTAGTTAAACGAGAATTTTTAGAAAGATTCTGTTTTTTGCATATGGTAAGGTACATTAAAAGCTACAAATAAACCAAATTTTTATCAAAATCGTTAGAGCCGTTTTTCTATACAAAAATAATAACTGATTTTTTTGGCCAAAAAGGGGGTTGTTTTTTCAAAAATGTTCAAAACCTTTTTTCGTGCACCTATACAGGCCTAATTGACATGTTTGGTGCAAATTTGTTTGAAATCTATCGAATATTTTTTTCTCTACATACAAACATACATTTTGTAATAAACCACTTTTTTGAACTCAGGGGTCCCAAAACGGATATTTCCACAAAAATCTCAACATCGATTTTTTTATGATGACTATACTTTCTCTATACTATAGTATAGTGAGAAAGTAAAAGGATATAATATAATAGAGTTGGATACAACCATTGACTATATAAGTACTAATGCTTATATAGTCAATGATACAACCAAGATACAACATCGTAACTGACATCTAGATGATTTTTTATAATCCCAGGCACATAAAAAATACTCATTGGATTTTATATATATATATAGTAATAAATTATTTTGGATTCTCAAAATTTAAAGGAGCTTTTACGAGTCACAATCTCATTAAGTAACATTTCGTATGACATAAAATCAATACACTTAACATTATTTTTCCTCATGAAAACTATAATTCAGTTGTCATGACAACAAGTTTTGTGTACACAGCTTGTACATATTATTATAGACCGAGCGAAGCGAGGTCCCCGTTTTAGCTCGACTGTTCGGCATTTCGTCTGTTTGTTTGTCTGCATCACGATTACGGCCAAATGCCTTGATTTTTTGCGTGAGCGTTCCTTATGCCTAGGCCGAGCGATGTATGTGTTGTTTTCCCCATTTTTAACCCCTTAAATAAAATAAAAATGGCGGTCGCACCGTTTCTCTCAGTGTAAGATTTTTTCAAAGCCAGTTTATGTCGAATGTATATTAACAACAGCAACAAATATATCAATAAATATATTAGAGCCTACACTATGTTTTACTTATAGGGATGTTTAGTTACTTCACCCAAAATACCCAAAAATTCGAATTTTTTAAAAACCCTTTCTTAGCGAGCACCCTTTGCCCTAGAGGAAGCTACATACCAAATTTCATTAAAATCCGTTCGGTGGTTTTGAGATTTCGTGATGAGTGAGTCAGTGAGGGGTATTTGGATTTTATATATATATAGATTATACAACAAAATAAAGATACAAACATTATCTTTTAATTGCCTTTTATTTCATATTTACATATCAAATGATTTAGAAGTTATTAGTATAATAATGAAGAAATCAATAATCGAATATGAATATTTATGTTATACGAATATTTCCGAAGTTAAACGAATGGGTATCTTCTTTAAATTTGTATACATTAATATTAATAATATATTGACGATAAACATTATATTTATGTTCATTTTATAACCTCAAAGCAAATCTACATTAGTTCTATAACTAATATTTTTGTAAATCAACTTCACAAGTCATAATAATTTTTTGATTGAAATTGTAAACATAGCCCTAAAGTATTATTTACGCTAGGTTTAGTAAGTATTGCAGTGATGAAATGAGCTGTTATATTTTATTGTTACTCACGTACATACGCTCGCTTTTATAGGAGTTGATGTTAGGTTGCAATGATCAGGTATTAAGGTCGTTTGACGTCAAAATACCATGATTTTAATGTGATATAAAAATGAACACTTAGATAATTGTTCCTTATTAAAATTTGTTCTGAGAAAAATAGTTCAACTAACATAGAGTTTTATTATAGTGCATTCCTGCGGTCGTACAGAATATGACGTACTTTGTTTTACATGATTGGTTTTTAAATGAGCCGGTTAGAATGAAAGTGCAGTAAGTCCACAAATTGAAAAAGATGAGATAAGTAAAATTTCAGAATCTTCAGCATCATTTTAATTATGTTTTACCTAGAATGAGAGTGAAGTAATTAATAATGATGAGTGTTTCATTTTACTTAAATTAATCTTGATGTTGGATTTGGTCCTATTTCAATCTTCTGTGGTCATATTACATTTATTGTCATGTAATATGTATGGTTATTAATCTGTGGGGATGTGGTAATCTACAGTAATTGTCAAACGGTCAGATGTTTTTCCTTGAATGCTTCTTTTAATCCTAATCTTCTTTCCTCCATAATATGCAATTTGTAAAATACATTATGTTGTTTTTGTTATGTTCCACGTGATTATGAAGTGAAGTTTATTTTAAAATTCAAATCTTACTGTAGCCGTGAAATATAAAGGTAAAGTCGTATACAAACGTGTGATGCTTCTTGTAATTTTGTTTTATTTAAACATATAAGTACGTAAGTAGTTTTAGTTGCTAATTCTAACATCTATAACCTAAGTCTATCAGCATGCTGAAAAAAACCTTGGGCGTAACTTTACTATTCGACTCTAGCCTAATATTTTTGCAGACAACGACGTTGTTTTACATTCTACTATTAAATGTTGAATACAGGTAAACATACTGTGACTAAATAGGTTAGGTTAGAACCTTTTAGGTATTTTTTGAAGTGAAAACTTCTTTAGCGGCGTTGGGCACTTTTTGCTTGGGGAAAAAGCATTGAATTCGCGACCGTTACCACTCGAGATATAGTATGTATTATATATATATATATATGTATGTACGCAACGCGAATATACTACATAGCACTTCTTATTGGGAGAGGAAAAAGCATCAAACTCGCGACCGTCACCGCTCGAGATATAGTATGTATAAACTAACTTGAATGACTTTATAACTGCAATAAGTTGAGCATCA
>JAGFPH010000011.1:507038-519374 GCA_018207615.1 Philaenus spumarius | reverse complement strand
TTAGGCTATTCGGGTTTAATATTTTTGATGGGATTTGGTTCATTATATATGTATCTATATATATATATATATATATGTACGCAACGCGAATATACTACATAGCACTTCTTATTGGGAGAGGAAAAAGCATCAAACTCGCGACCGTCACCGCTCGAGATATAGTATGTATGTATATATATATATATGATATTTGTGTTATATGTATATTAAATACCAAAGTCAGCAAAGTCATTAATGTTTTAAATTATTTTATCCTTATTCCTCCTCCTCTAATATTAGTACGGACAAAAAAATATAAATTGGTCATAGAAGTTATCACTTCCAACGTGTGGTCTTAAGCACACTATTTAAATTTTTTTATTATTATTTTTGCATTTCTGTTAGCTCTAGGTTAGCCTAGAGTCGAATAGTAAAGTTTTGTCCTGCATCCAAAAAGAATAAAAACAGAATTCCTATTCCTTTTGATTATTTTTTTTTAAATAATTGAAATGTCTATGTTTATGAAGGATTAATTAGCTTAGCTTTGTGAGAAGATACCTCAATGTAACACAATTTGTTCTATAAACATATAACCTTGTAGAATCCTACCTTAGGTTTGACAGGTTGATTTCAAATAACCTACTCTTGTTGAAATAATCCTTGTTCAACCATTTGCGCTCGGTTGGCCAGTACTGCTGGCCATACGACATTCTCAGTCAGCTCTGAATATTTATCGAATCAAACATTCTCACAGCTCGGATGTCCAGCCTGACTGGCCGCTTACGATACTGTTGTCAGCTCTGCCGCTAATTTGACCTTGTGGCGTCAACAGCTCTGAATTATTTTTCACTACACAATCTGAAATGTTGTTAGTGGGTATTTATTTCTTGTTTAATAAAATCGTGGGCTTTTATTAAGTCTTTTATTTTGCCATACAATAAAGTAGATAGGCCTATATTGTTATTGGTGAGTTTTTGTTTTACCTGTAAATATATATAGTTATAATATATTGTAATTAATAAAATAAACCATTGGGTCCATTCTATACAACTTATCTAACAAAATGTTTAGGTAATTTAAAATAAAATAAAATTAAGAACTTGTTAACAAAAAAATCACTTAAAACCTATAATAAACTAATTAAATTTTGTTGTGGTATTAAATTACTTCAAACTTTAAAAACACTAGCCTAGACCACCGCAACGTAAAACTAAACTGCTGATAAGGTTATAATGTAACGAATATTCCTAAGTTTTGATACAACACAGACCAGAAAAAAGCGGGAATTAAATAGATTAAGATTTGGACTCTAGATTTCAGCACAATCCAGACAAAATAAAACTACTCAAAATAAATTAATGCAGATCATTTGGGGTGGCCAGTCCTGCTGACCATCCGGGCGTTCGAGGGATTTTACCTTGTCCAGTACTGCTGGCCATCCGAGCTGAGAGGAACGTAACTTGCAAAAACAATTCAGACTTGATAAAGAAATGGCTGTGGCCAGCACTACTGGCCATCCGAGCCCAGAGGACTTTTCTTAAAAATCCTACCAGAGTGCAAAAGGTTAAGATCTCAGTGTAATAAACAACTTGGCGCAATTTCACATTACGACCCTAAGCCATATTGCGGCAGAGGTAATGCTCTAATACGTAATTGCAATGTTCAATTCTATTTCAATAAACATGTTTAAAAAAATTAAATATAGACCTAATTAATTACAAACAGCAAATAAAACACTTTAAACTCAATTTACAACTTATTTAACTGAGAAAATATTAGACTATATTTTCAATTGCATCGGACTGTGCATACGAACATAAATAGCCTAAACACGATTGCCGGAATCCGCTATTCTTATAACTTAACATCACTTACACACAAAATTTTCACTTTATAATATTCTGTAATAAATACTAATGTTTACCATACTTTAGAACAAACCACGGATATTCTATATACATCGATGTTCATAATTCGATACATTGAATCAATCCAATGTGTATAACTAGGGCTCAAATGTATTCGTTGAATCCATGAAAATGAAAAAAGCCAGCAGTTCTAACTTACAGTAACTTATCTGCTGAGGGCCGTAAAGTAAATTTACCGCCAACAACTTTTGCACAATAAAAAGTGAAACTGCTATCCACATTCCATTATTTCATTAATCAACTAAAGTACGATGTGTGATCAAAAACTACGTTGAATGGATTTGTATAGTGTACCCAAAGCAGAACATCAAGCGACGGTGCGAAATTGTCGCAGAACGAAAATTAGGGCTGCAGAAAGATATATAGAATAAACGTATCTACAGGTCATAAACTAGGGATGGGTCGATTCTTCATACCACCGATACTTTATCTTTGGTAGGCCTATCGGAATCGAGAATACTTTGACAGCCGAACCCGAGACCGAGAGATACTCAGTTTATAAATCATTGTCGGACTTGCCACTTTTCAGCATTTAACAATAAATATCAGTAGGAAAAAATGTAAAACTTTCTTAGATTTATGTAGGTAGACATTTTCTCTAGTAAACGCTTTTGTTTTATTTGTATGCATAGGCTTAGTTATTTGTACACAGGAAGGTAAACCAGGTTCAAGTTCAACCACACTTATGGATTCGTTTCTTATCGTGTCTATTTTTTATTTAGAATTAGGGTGTTTACTGTGCCGAAAAGTTAAAAATTTTATAGACAGGTAACTAAAGTAGGCTATAGTAATTCTATTTGTTTTAAGTCGGGTAAAACATTTTGGACATTTTCGGGATTTACGTTACCCTTAATTTGTTTTTTGTGCGAGTCCTGATGAAGTGTCTTTGTTTAACTTGTTTTTCATTCCCGCAAATAGCGACATTTAATTTCCACTTTTTCCGATTTTCACAAGTGTCATCTAAATAACATTTTCGCGGACCTTAGCCGTTGTAATTTAAATTAAGTTTTAACGCCTGTAATTCATAGAAACAAGAACAAATTATTGTTCTCGGGAGTAGGGTTTTTCGCGGACAAACGCTGTTGTATATTAAATTGCGTTTTATAAAATTAGCCCCAATAATATTCGGAGGTCGTATTCTTTTGAGTGCATTCGTCATTGTATTTTAAATAATATTTCAACAATGGTAGTTCATAAAGTTGGCACAAATTATATTCGGGCATAATTTTCTTTTTGCTGACGTACGCTCAGATTGTTTAATTATTACAAATAATTAGGCATAGTTGAATTACTGGTTGTTTTTTGTTGTCAGGTATCGGTATTAAGAATAAAAAAATTTGGGCGATTTACGGTGTGGGTAAAATGGTGGGCTACTACAATATAAACGGTTGCAAATTCAGCAACAAGCTGGGCCCACTGCCGTAATATTTTGGTTGCTAGCTTGTTGTTTTATTCTTCAGTTAAGATAAACTTGAAAGAAAAATTACTTTTGATTTTTCCGTTGATAGATTTTGGATTATCTTAAACTGCAAAATTCTCTACTAATCTATTTTAGGGTTTTAAGAAAAGAATTAAATGTGATAAAACTGTATTAAATGTGGTTTCTCATGTTTTTTTTTTTTTTTTTCAGTTTCAGAATGGCTGATACTGTTGCAGGTAACTTAGTGATTGGGAAAACGGCAACCAAAAGGAATGCACCAAATGAGGCCATGGATGTTGACATTGTAAATGGAATTGAAGGCAAAGCTCCACCACAAAAGAGTCCTGCAAAGAAATTCAAATCTCGTCCTCCGACTACAGGAGAACTTAGAAAAGTCCCAGTTCCGGCACATAGGTACACTCCTCTCAAAGAAAACTGGTTGAAAATATTTACTCCTGTTGTAGAACATCTTAAACTACAAATTAGATTTAACTTGAAGACACGTAACGTTGAAATAAGAAGTTGTCCGGAAACAGAAGACATGAGCAACTTACAAAAGGCTTCCGATTTTGTTAAAGCATTTATTTACGGATTCGAAGTTGAAGATGCTCTAGCTCTATTACGTTTGGACAATCTTTTTGTTGAATCGTTTGAAATAAAAGACGTAAAAACTTTAAAGGGCGATCACTTATCAAGAGCCATCGGCAGGTTAGCGGGTAAAAGTGGAAGAACAAAATTTACAATTGAAAATATCACAAAAACAAGAATTGTATTAGCAGATACTAAAATACATATATTAGGCTCATTTCAAAATATCCAGGTTGCTATGAAAGCAGTATGTAATCTCATTCTAGGAAGTCCACCTTCCAAAGTATATGGGCAGTTAAGAAATGTAGCAACTAGAATGTCAGAGCGATTGTAAATAAAGTATATTTTCGACCTCAGTTTTTTATTGTGTTTCACCTAACATTTTTTCAGTCTTTAACCCTAGACAGGGCGCGCTAAAATTTTTACACTTAAGAGGTGCGTGTCCTAAAAATGACAGTGCCTTTTTTTGGTCTACATAACTCTAATTAAAAGGAAATTGGCAGGCATTTTTATTAAAAACTCGAGTTACAAATTAATAATAATGTATTTAGAAATGAAATATATAATTTAAACATAGTTAATTAGACTTAAGTAAAATATAGTAAAAACTTGGAGTCCAACACTTTATGCTCGGATTATATTATGACGGCGAATACGTCATTCATGTGAAGACCCATTTTGTTTTCCCATCTTTTAAAAAAATGTAATTTTCAGGAATATTCCTAGTTTTGTTTTGAGAGAATTTGTGGCATTTGGATTGATTGATTGTTCACCTTCTAGTAATTCCCTATTATCTACCTGGTTCATATACTCTTCCAAGTCTGTGATTTCATCTGGCATAAATCTTTCATTACTATCTTCAAAATACACTTCTGAATCGCTATCATGATTATTTTCTTCAACTTTATCTTCTGGTTGATCAGATCCCTCCTTTTCAATTGTCACTTCTTGTACGTGATCATTTTCGTGTAGGTTATCATTATCAAACAACAATCTACGAAGTCTTTCTCAGCTCGAGATTCTTCTAACTCCTCTTTCTCTACACTTTGTAACAATTTTTCTAATCTTTTACACTCTTATTCATCTATTTTTATTCAAAGAAACTAAATTATATAAGCTAAATAAAAAATAATGATATAACATATTTTAGGCCAAGGCCTAAAAATGACCGCTACACAAATTCAACACGCTACACTACACAAGGTTTTTGCAAGAACTGACTACCGATCAGTTGGCTGGTGCAGGAGAGGTGGGAGATAGATGTAATGGAAGGATAAGTTCCCCGGACCACCAACGACGGACTTACATCAGAAAAGTTTTTTGTGTGATTGTTTTTGCGCCACGCGCTTTATCTAGGGTTAATACAAGCTTTTCTCTGTAATATTTATTGAACGTTACAATGTTTGGGTTCACCTTTAAATATTTTAAGTGAGTTCCAACTGTTATCGCCTCATATGTAAACTAAGGTAACGCGTAGAAAATATGCAATGTTCTAGGTACAATATCGAGATGCGGTTTTCTGCATTGTGTTCAGAAAGCTCCCAGGAAAAAAGTCTATATAGTGTGGTTATGCCATTTTTTGAAAAATGCATTCTGGTGCAATAAATGTATTTTCCAATTGCATAATTACTTGCAATATTATAAGAATGACTGGAAACTCGCAAAAATCGCTCGAAAATTGTTACTTGGGGGTTTTTGGGGATGCCGAATTCAAATCTGGCATTAGAATTACCCGGGGGTGCTCAGGGGTAGCTCTGCGGGGGTGATTGGGGGGGAAATTGCAGCGTCCATGAAAATCGTTATTGGAGGGTTTTCGGGGATGCCGAATTCAATTTTGGCATTAGAATTACCCGGGGGTGGCTCTGTGGGGGTGATTGGGGCGGGAAATTGCAGCGTCCATGAAAATCGTCATTTGGGGATGCCGAATTCAATTCTGGCATTAGAATTACCCGGAGGCGCTTGGGGGTGGCTCTGCGGGAGTGATTGGGGGGAATTGCAGTTTTTGTTGTTTTCGATGGATACGACCAAATGACCACTAAATAGACGGAAAGAAATCGGCGATGTATGCATAAATATTCCGCCACCGTACGCATGGCTCCAGATTCGTGGAAGTTGATGACGTTGAGCGCAAGTATAACTCGGGACAAGTTTTTAGAGAACAGCAAAAATAAGTCCCAGCTCATTAAATTTCTCCACAAGGAATTGAAAGGGGCTAATATAATGTCTCAGCAGAGTGTAGCTGATGCGGATGTTGATATTGTGCTCAAGGCCATTGAAACTGCTTCTGGAAGCAATAACAATAAAGTTGTCATTGTTTCGGAAGACACTGACACCCTAACAATCCTTGCTGCTCGCACTCCACCGAATCTGGAAGTGTTCTTGCATCAGGTTTTATATAGTACTTCTACATGCTTTCATGGGATGTAACACAACCTCAGCATTTTTCTATCGAGGGAAAGTAAAATTCTGATATTTTTTAGAAATCCGATGATTTACATGGATTTGCAGAAATATTTAAGCAAAACCATGTATCCATCGATAATTTAATAGATCATGGGCTTCGGTTAGCTTTTGCTTTTTATGGGGCACTCTAAGAGTTCCACACGAGCGATACATCTGCGATTGAGCTCGTCCAAGAAGCTATCGAGCAAAAATGTATGCTGATGCCAGCAAATCCAAAAACATCAATCTTGCACGCATAATCCCGACTCTCAATGTGTTGTCCGAGCATATCAAGCATGTCTATTTTCAAGTACACGCTTGGTATAGTTCACAAGGTCAAGACGAGACCTTAAATCCGTTAGAATGGAGGTGGGAATTGGAGGATGGAGAGCTCAGTCCTGCCACCATGACCCAGGGAGCCGGTCCCGAGGGAATTTTAAGCAGTATCTCTTGTTCCTGTGAAACCGACTGTGGCACAAGGTGCGGGTGACGACGAAGTGGGTTGGAGTGCTCACCTGCATGGCAATTGCTCAAACCAAAAAGGCACTTCCAACCAGGCCGAGGATAGTGATGAGGAAGAAGAAAATGTTTAGTATTTAAGTTAAAAATTGAACTTTATGATGAATAATTCAATATTAATAAAAAGTACTATTTATTATTTAAATAAAGTATTATTTTCATAATTTGTGTTTTTTCACTTTCTTTATTACCTTTCCTCGCAGAGCCACCCCCGAGTAATTCTAATGCCAGAATTGAATTCGGCATCCCCAAAAACCCCCCGAGTTACGATTTTCATGGACACTGCAATTTCCTCCCCAATCACCCCCGCAGAGCAACCCCCGAGCGCCCCCACCGGGTAATTCTAATGCCAGAATTGAATTCGGCATCCCCGAAAACCCCTGAGTAACGATTTTCCCAAGTTTCCAGTCTTTCTTATAATATTGCAAGTAATTATGCAATTGCAAAATGCATTTATTGCACCAGAATGCATTTTTCGAAAAATGGCATAACCACGCCATATAGACTTTTTTCCTGGGAGCCTTCTGAACACAATGCAGAAAACCGCATCTCGATATCTGCTGGCTCTAAAAATTTCCGATTTATTTCCTTACTTCCCTGGACTAAAAATTACTAGGGAATTATATGACTGTCTATAATTTAATAACGTTTCCTGGCATGAAATAATGAATGTATACTGTACTATTTTCATAGGATATCAAAAGAAATAATAATATTTATACAAACATAGTCCAAAAACACTCCTTTTTCTGTCTGTCATTTTGTTTTTTTAATAATTAATTTGTGATAACACCTGAAATTTGACAACATATTTTATTGTGACCATGTATATTTAAAGTAGAACCTTGATTATCTGGGTCAGCCTACATCCATAGATTTAAAAATATTAATTGTAGACATGCACTTTAGGACTACCAGTACTAGTTCTTTTAATTAAAAACTCTTACAAAAAAGAGTTATCACAATGCATAATCTGCTTTGAATCACAGTATGACACTCGACATTACAACACTCCGCACCCAAAGTCTGAGTGTGAAACACAGAAAATCTTAGATACACTAATAACGACATTCAAAGCCTTGAAAATTGCAAATAAATTTGCTGTGTAAGTAGAAGCTAAGGTTAATGTATAGGTGAAACAGTTTTCTATCGGAACTTATGCGTATCTGACTTAATTGTTGCTAAGACATCCTTTGTTTTTGACAGTTCATTTATACATCTATTCAGAAATTTTATAGTTGCAAAAATTATATTAAATAATATTTCTTACATCCTTTGTTTTTGACAGTTCATTTATACATCTATTCAGAAATTTTATAGTTGTAAAAATTATAGTAAATAATATTTTTTATGTTTATTAAATTACAGCTTTCAAAGGTTATATGCATGATGATCACATAGTTTTAAAGGTTGAAGTGTATGGAACTTTATTTGTTTTATTAGTGAATTTCCATAGGTAAAATGAGCTATTGCAGTGGCCCTTATGGTGAGACCCAAGGTCGGGAGTAGTAAATGAGCACCGATCATGGTCCCCAGAACACGTTTTGGGGTGTCATTAAAATTCATATATTTATATATATATGTGTGTTCGCACTCTAGCGGCCGCATTTTAAGTCCGATTTGGTACACGTGTTGGTTGTCTGTCGCTCGGACGAGTTCGTTAGCCAAAAAAATCCAACAACCGGAAGTACGTTTTTTGACCGGAAGTAACTATTTTTTGAGATTTTTATTACGAGAATGAAATTTTTTAAGTGTTTTCTAAAAATATAAATGTAGGATGTTATTCTGCACATTTTGTTTTTTTACGCGACCTTATAGCTCGCTTGGTTCCCCCAAAATCGACCAAAACGTAAAATACCATAAAAGTACCCGGTTCGAAGCCAAGTGGTGCAAACTCGCGAGGCCACTAGGCGCAAACAAATTCTACTAGTATATTGCGTACACATAGACAGCTGTTCAACGCCTTCGTGAGTAATTGCCTACTTCCCAAATTGTTGGTTGAAACCCTAAAACATAGGCATATTTCAAAATTTATTTTACTTTTAGATCTAGAAATTATTTTTTAAATTAAACATAACCAATTAATACTTAAGTTCTTCAATAATATAGTTACAATTTTAATGTTGTGTCAGATTTGTCTTCTCATAAAATTGTTTTCTCTCAATCACCTGCTGTTTCACCTGGACCACCTTTCATCTAATTCTTCATGACTTCAGCTGTAGACTAAATTTCATCTACTGTCAAGGAGTCTTCTTATAGTTGGTAAGTTCTAAAAGATGTATCAAAGCAAACTTCTTCATCAGTGTGTATGTGTTTGATTTAATGACAAAAACTCTAGATCAGCGGTTCCGAACCTTTTTTCCTTCCGTACCCCTTTATACATGTTTAACTAAAATTGTACCACTTTCCCCCAATGACATCATGTACATACAAGCTATCTGTATGTGTAACGGATACATCTATATGTATGTACATATATGTAAGATATATAAAAAATATATTCTATTAAAAAGTGTATCATTATATGTATTTACCTGCTTTACCTTTTATTTATATTTTTATGTGAGTATGAATTTAATTTTAAAATAATGCAAAATATAATTTAGATTTTACTTTTTATCTACGTGACAAATGAGTAAACATTTAAATGAGGATAATAAACAATAACACAAGTTTTTTACATTCATTTTATTAAATAACAAACAATTCTAAAGTGGTTTTAGGTTTACAGCAAATGAAAATAAAAGTCATAGAAAATAGAAATAGGAATTTGTAAGTCTTGAAATCTTTATGTACTTAATGTGATCCTTGAGCTGGGTTTGCAGCACTTAGTTTTAAAAAATCTACTTCTAATGTTGACAAATACACCCTTAAGTCTGGACTTGCATTTATCTTGTTCCCATATTTTTTGTGTTTTATGCAAGCATAAGATGGGAAAGCTTTCTCCACTAGTTCAGTATTAGTAAATGGAACTAAAACTTGAAGTACTTTTCTAGTCAGAGGTTCATACTCATCACTGATGCTTGCCCAGAAATGTCCAAGGTTTTTTGTTTTGAGCACTGTTACGAATTGATGGTGTGTGTGTTAAAAGATATATAGTAGTTATATTCAGTATTAGAGTTAGTATGTTTGGTGTAAAGATATTACTTTGCGTAAGACAGATGGAGGTAAACAAGGAATCATAATAAGGAAGGATGAGCTTGGCGGAAGTGTTTTTGACAAGGTTTGAGCGTGCATCGTTAGCTAATGGTTGGTCAGATGACAGAAAATTGCTATATTTTCCCATGTATTTAGAGGGTGTTGCTTTAACGGTTTACGATAATTTTGAGCGTAAGCACAATGTTTTCACATGGGCGGAGTTAAAGGGACTGTTTGTAAATACATTTACACCCACACAGGAAAAGGAGATGTTGTTAATAAAGCTTAATAATCGGGTACAATTGCAAGATGAATCCTTCGTACAGTATTGGGCAGACGTAGAACGTTTATGCACACGGATAGATGCGGAAATGCCAGAACGAGAGTTGTGTGCATGTATTTTGAAGGGGCTCAACCCAGCATTGCTACAGCAAATAGCAATGTTGGACAATTCTTCGTTGAAAAAGCTGGGGGACAATATTAGGTTATATGAGAAGGCAGCTTATTTAATGCGAAATCGATTAGGGTGTTATTCGTCCGTTGATACTACAGATAAGCAGGTGGTTGAGCTGGGAGAAAGGATAGACAGAGTTATGGCTATGTTAGACCATATGCAGGTGTCGGCACATTGCGAGCGGGGAACGTATGAGTCAAAATACGATGGTAGGATGCAAGATAATAGGGAGAGCCTGGTGCGGTTCCAGGACGACAGGTCGCCATGTAGGGAGAGATCTTACGACAACCATAGGGCGCCCGATCGGAAGGCATTCCATGGATATTATGAGACCGGAGGGCGGTATAAAAATACACAGCGTGACCAGTATACGACGCAGAGTTATACATGTTGGGAGTGTGGCAAGCCAGGGCACTTTTCCAATGAGTGCAGGGGCAAAATTCGAAGACATGCATCGCCGTATAGGGGAAACTTTTACAGTGGCTACAATCGGAGGCAGGAGCCAGGAAATTATAAAGAGCGATCGGAAATGAACGGACGCGCATTCTACACGCAACGGTACAGGTATCCAGCGCAGCAACGCACATGTTGCATATGCGAGAAAATAGGACACGTTGCCAGGGACTGTAGACGTCAATTTCAGGAAGAGCTACAAAAGCCGAGAGGGCAGCGACGGTATTCCCCTGAGCCGGAAAAGCCTCGGAGACAAGGTTTGTTTCTGATAAACGCTAGTAAAAACGATAATGTAGGGTTGCAGTGGAAGATCACACAACGTCGGGAACAACAAAAACATGTGAATTTTGTAAGGAAACAAATGCACTGCCGTCAGCGAAATAGTTACGCACGCGGAAACGTAGTACATTCAGGCCGCTATAGCTGTGTCAGCGACCTTGAATTGAATTCATTGCCAAGCGGAACAGATGATCCAAGCAAACGTAAGTCAACAATACGGTGTTATGGTATAATGACCTTAAACACGGGTAGGAAAGGACTCCATGAAAGTCGCGCACTACCTTCGGATGACGGTTTAAGGGATTTTACTAAACCAGTAACAACACGGAGAATTATTCCCAATTCACGGAAGGATTTGCCACGAAATATGGCGCGAACGCGGGTCAAGCGGGATGACAACAGATATAAAGGTGTAGAATACTGTGTAGGGAAGCAGATGTTTGTTCGGGAGCCGAGGAGGCATAACAAATTAGCACAGGATTATTCGGGGCCATGTAAGGTCTTGCGGGAAAATTACAGGGTTGCTAAGTACAGGCATGGGCGATTGAAGCCAGAAAATGGGCATGTAGCAAGGTTAAAGAAGTATGTAGCTTCCGGGTGAGCAGCATTGGTTGTGTGTTTTTCTTGTTTCTTAGTTGAAAGTCTGCGTTTGCATATTTTGTATTTTGGTCTATATTTGTATTATATAAGTTATGTTACTAGGTTTTTATGAATTATATTTTACAACGTATAATCGCGTGCTAACGTAGCGAGCGCAAATTTGTTTTTATTTGGCCCCACGCTGCGACGCCAATTATACAACGGAACACCTATTGACGTTGTTCTGCTCCACGTTCGGGAGCCAATTAAACAACGAACAATCGCGTGCTGACGTTCTTTTGTTGTATAATAAGTTACAACACCTACTGGAAGCCTTTAGCCAAAATTTTATCTTTAGCTTAGGTGATGCAACTGGGTGTCTGATACCTATTTCTATAAGTATTTCGACTGACTCTAACACTTTAAAATAGCTTCCAGAAATTAATAAGTTTACTAGCTCTGAATTTAATTTACGAGAACTCTTGATTATTTTTGATCTCAGGGAAATGAGAACAGTGGAACAGCCCTTATAACTTACCTTATTTGTGCTTTGATTA
>JAGFPH010000011.1:487094-502917 GCA_018207615.1 Philaenus spumarius | reverse complement strand
GTTATAATATAATGTTTGGTTAGGCCTAAATTGATCAACGTGATTTTAGTAGGCCTAGAGGGACTAATATTCACCAATCAAACCAAACTATTTAAAAGAATAACAAAGTAGGCGTATACTGTAATAGTCAACTTGACTAGGCCTACATTATTATGTAGAATTAAAAACCTAATACTTCTTTGTTTGTATTATCTTACTAAATATTGCTTAGTATAACATATGTTACACTTACCGAACTCAAAATTGTAAGAGGCATCACTATCAAAAATATTTTTTAATGGCTCCACTTGGTCTTCGATTCGATTATGGTCAAAACTTGGGCTGACAAATCGTCCACTAAAACGGGTGTCGCCGGGCCACCGCCTGTTTTGAATAAATTTAATTTATCTTGAGCCTTTTTTTGCTTAGCCCTTCTTTTAAAGTTATCATAAAAACTTTTTAGCTGTTTCACACTACGTTTAGTTACTTGCGCGTGACTATTAAATTTATTTTGTAACTCAATCCAGGCAAGTTCCTTTTCTTTGATTGTAGCTCCATCGGTTCTTTTGTTTTCTATTACATTTGTTTTGTCCGCGATGAGCCTAATCAAAATAGCTTTCTCTTCACCTTTAAAATTACACCCCCTGTTTTTTTTAATGGAATTACACTCCATAATTCAAGCAGCAAAACTTTACTTTTCTTGGTTATGACAGTTTAAAACAGATCAGTTTTACAAGCGGGATTCGTAACAAAGTCAGCTGTAGCCAATAAGAAAGTTGCAAACACGGGTGCCAACTCTTGAACAAAGCGTGAACAATAATGTTTATATTTTGACAATTGTCAAACTTGACGAGCCGTTAAATTTCAGTATTAGATGTTGGTGAAACGTTAGTGATTTAAACGATCCGTCAAAAATTGATCAATCGTTAAGTTTAACGAACATCAAGCGTATTTAACGAATGATGGTGAAACCGGCTATTAGTGTTTGAACCCGGGTAAGGGAACTAGAAATCCTACCCCTAACAGCACCAACTTCGAGGAAGAATCTGTCGAAAGTTCAATAAGTTTCACCTTTTATTGAATGGTAAGCTTAGCGGTCTCCAAGTTGACTTCACTAAAAGTATCTGCAATCTGTCTCTGTCTTCACAATTAGGGAAATACTTCCTGAAAGAGTCCTTGAGGTTTGTCAAGTGTAACAGTATAATATTATGTTTAACTACGTGAGTGAGACGGCGCTGCGTCTGCGTGCCAGTACATTACTAGCCTCGACATAAGGTAGATCATAGCTTCTGCCATTACAGTTTATTTTCGGCATACCCCGACTAACCAGTCTGTCAAGTACCCCCAAGGGGTACGAGTACCCCAGGTTGAGAACCGCTGCTCTACATGAATGTTACCCAATTATATATAAACAAATTTTTGAAAACATCTTGGTTTAATTTTGTAGTAGATAAATACATATTCCAAAGAACATAAAAAATCGTTTTTGAAATAGAATTTTTTGTCATCTTACCACAAACTAACACATTTTCCATTTTATTTCCAATGTTATTTTCTTTTTCAATGTGAAACCCTTGTCACAATTTTCTGCTATTGAGTCATAATAATATGGTCTTTTAGAATTCAGAACTTCCAACCAATAGTTATACTGCAGTAGTAATTCTGCAGTTTCTTTCCAGTAATTGTTATTATTTAGTAATCCTTTTTCTCCCAAGCATTTTGCATCTTTTGAGGTTGAATTTGAAAATAGTTGGGCTGCAAGTTTAACATTTTTATTTTTCACGTATATATAATAAGATGACTTTGAAGTTTAAATGCAATATTTAAATCTCTCTTTTGTTTAAGGTTTTTAATAGAGGTACCTTTAGTTTTTTGGTCACATTTGGTACAACAGTATGATGCATAACTCGGTATTAAAAAAAGTTTGTTTAACAATATAACCAAAAAAAATACGAAACTTGAGAAGAAACTGCATTAACAGTATGCATCGTATGTGATGTCACGTTTGGTTACTGACGCAAGTCCATATGCATGGGCGCCGGGAGATAGGTGCAAGACGGTGCAGTTGCAAAAATTGGCTCTAGGAAAACTAAATAACCACACGTGCTTTTTTACAAAGTATTTTGTATTGAACCAAAAACAATGAAAGCAATATTACGAGTATCTTTCACAACATTTATTCAGGTACATAAAAACGTTGGGAAGAAGGCTCCGCTACAATAACCGCCAAGTGGCTGTTTCGTGAACTATCCCGAACTGACAAGTTGTTGTCATTTTCAAGTGTTTGTTTCGTTCGAACATATAAGTGGACCTTTTATAGAAAAAAACTTGAAAGGTTTCCTGTGATATTATGATGGTTTAACATGTTTTAAGAGGTTTATTTTTTTTAAATTCCCCGAGCCCCTCACTTTCCCTTAGGTATTCTAGAATCCCAGTGTTTTTGCACCCCCCTCCCCCTGAATTCAAACCTCCTGGTGCCTATGTCCACGTGCGCTAAAGCACACCTATTGCACATTCCATCATGGGAGAAAAGTAAAACAATTTTGTTTTCAATGTCTGTTTATGGTGTGAAGCTGCATTAACTACACAGATGTGCCAGTCCTAACGCATTCCTCTATAGACAGGTTTCATTGTAGGCTATTATATAAAACCTATCCATGTTAGAACTTGTCATTTTTGGTTAAGATAGTGTCGTTTTTCAAATAATTGAGGAACTAATAAAAGTCAAGAGTTTAGGTAAAATAAATTTCATTCCATAATTTCTTTAATATAAAACAGTCATGTTAAAACAATAAATATATATTCAATAATTCGTTTTTATAGTTATTTTTTTTAAAGAATCCAATCATTATTATCGGCATCAGCTTTCAAAGTTGAGAATAAAACATCTCTGGTTTTGGGCCGCGGATCTTCTTCTAATTGAGATAGAACTGCTCCTTCTTGAAATAATAACCATTCAAGTTCTGAAAATAAATAAGTAAAATTAAAAAGTTTTACTTTACAGGGAACGTATTGTATAATTTTGCTCCTGTATTCCAGGGCTTATTTTAAAATAATTTCAATTTGTGTATTTCTAAAAACATACAGCGATCTTTATACGAGTGGAACAGTCTACAACTTTCTAAATTCATTCTGTTTATCACAACATGCAGTATATTTGTAAGTCACTAATATACAATGAATCAGCAAAAATAATTTATTTAAATGAACATGAAGAACAATTTGTATTTTTAATGAAATCGTTTTTTCTTTTATAATTAATAAGGTATAAATATGTGATACATTATAAACACTTTAATTCTTACCATCAACTGTTACACTCCCATTCCTAAATGACTGAGGTCCAACCAATTGGGATTTCATATCACCTTCAAAGTATATGAACAATGTAGGTAAATTTTTATCCGGATAGTTTGGTATACACGTTGTTGAGACGCTCTTCAGAAATTTTGTGGTTGGAAATTTGGCAGCGAGACGGTTTAAATGCTGATTAAGTAGAGCACAAAGCGGGATCCTGTAATATCACGAGAAAATAATAAAAAACAGTTTGAAATATATTTATATTTCATATGCTTTCAATGTTCAAGAATACAAGTGATGTTCCAAATATGAAAAATTGGATATGTTTTGTTGTATATTCAACCATTTAATGCCATGTAGAACATTGTACAATACAGACATGGTCATATTTATACACACAATAAAATCTGTCTGTCTTTTTGTGACGGCATCAACTGAGAACGGCTGAACGAACAAAGCTCTGGTTTGAGCCATTAGATGTCTTCAGAAAGGAGAAATCCAAATTCGTTCATAAGATGTGATGTCATTAGTGACTATTTCGCCCTCTTTTGAACACATTTCTGCTTATAACTTTAGACTGGTAGAGCACCAATATTCAATTTGAGATACTCATTGGATTCGGCTTGTCGAGTTCTTTTAAATGGTTACTGAGCCGATTCTATGGGTTGCATAGTTTAGGAGTTATAACACAAAACTGTGTGTGTTTGTCTTTAACTTTTTGGTTCACCGACTTTTTAAACAGCTGTGTATCTATCCAATGGTAGGTTTTGAACAAATCTGAGACCACCATGGCGATTGGAAATTTAACCTACAACTTTCATATTTCACATTTTTCTCTTAGACGCGATCTAAGGGGTCAAAAATGCAAAAGTTTGATAGTTTTGTTTTAAAATATTGTACATGGACAAAGTCAAAGGTACAGCTAGTAATGTAATAAAGGCAATAATGAAATTTTTATTAATTCTTAAAAGGCCTAGCTAGACATTACTGAATAATAATATAGCATTGAATAATCTGCATTGTAAGTAAGAGTTCCCATAGTAATTACGGCAGGATAGGTAAATTGTTATCATATTCTTTAACATTAGTAAACTCTTCCATCGAATAAAATTAGTTTTGAACAAGCCATGCTTGGAAGCCAGTAAACAATTTTTGATTGGAAGAACATCCCTTACATGTATTGTAGACGCTCAATCCTACAGAAAGATTACTGTTTGAAAATTATTTAGCCTATATAGTCTATTGCCACAATATTATGAATAATTAATATTATATGAATAAATATCTCATCTCTTAAATGAATAAATGAGCAGCTTATTCGTAGTGTATTTGACAACCTCATACAAAAATAAATTGCTGACAGTGAGAATATTGCTGAAAAAACTATGGCTTACAATATTAGTTCTACTGAAAGATTTGGTTGTAATTCTATTTGCCTTTTTTTTTTCTTCGAGATAATAGAATATTTTAAATTATAGTACTCTAATCAAATAAGACTAATCCATGGCTTAAAATAAATAATTCGACCACACAGCTGAACCGCTGACATGAGTTGAGCAAACTTCCAAAATTAAAATTATAGGCATATGTTTTAGGGTTTCAACCAATTGGGAAATAGGTCTATTCACGACGGTGCTGAATAGCTGCAAAATGGTTCGCATGCCATTCCGAATATTGGGAGTACCTTCAACACACAATGCATTGCGTGCTTCGCTCGCCATTCCGTTTATTGGGAGTCTTTTCAATACACAATGCATTGCGTGCATTGCGTGCTTTGCACGCCAACCCCACGGTAAGGATTGTTAAGTTCAACGGGCTTATGGATCTTGACAAAGGTAAAACTGAGGGATCAACATCCTTACGTGGGAGCGCAATAAGCCCTAGAGGCTGACTTGCATAAGGTTCTGGACCGCCCACAGAAGAAGAAGAAGAACCCCACGGTAAAATCTACCACATGGCTTTGAACCGGGTACTTTTATGGTATTTTACGTTCTGATCGATTTTGGGGGAACCAAGCGAGCTGTAAAGTCGCGTAAAAAACAAAATGTGCAGAATAACATCCTACATTTATATTTGTAGAAAAAACTAAAAAAAATTCATTCTCATAGGAAAATCTAAAAAAATAGTTACTTCCGGTCAAAAAACGTGCTTCCGGTTGTTGGATTTTTTTGGTTAACGAAATTGTCCGAGCGTATGTAGACAACCAACATGTGTACCAAATTTGAACCAAATCGGACTTAAAATGCGGCCGCTAAAGTGCGTACACATATATATATGATTTTTAATGACACCCCAAAACGTGTTCTGGGGACCATGATCGATGCTCATTTGCTACTCCTGACCTTGGGTTTTACCATAAGGGCCATTACAATAGCTCATTTTTCCTATTAGGCCAGTCGGTAGTGGTAATTTTAGACCAAAAGTTCCAGTAATTTTCAATATGGCTGATTTTTTTTTATAAGTACAGTAAAGTATGTAGATTGACATAAAAAAAGTTTACCAGTTTATCGATTTCCCAAAGTCAGCATAGACTGGTAAACTTTTTTTTATATTAATCTACATACTTTAAGGTACTTATAAAAATAAAATCAGCCGTATTGCAAATTACTGGTAGTTGAAACCTACACCGACTGGGCTATATGAAAATTCGCTAATAAAGTGAAAGAAACAAAAATATACATTTCTCAAATTACTTACACTTATAAAATCTCAAAGCTTTCTCAATAAAAAAATCTTTTTTAAGACCTACAGATTTATGAGAGCAAATATGTTAATCCCATTTTAGTTGTTTATCAACAATAGTTTTCAAAAACCTTACACTAGCAACCTCCTCATTTTCACCCATATTTTATAAGCTAAAAATTAGATTTTAAGTTTTAGAATCATTTAAGAGAAGTTCATTAATCATAAACCAAATAAAAGCATCAGACAATATTTTTTCAACTAAATTTTGTTGTTTTATTTCTGCTTTTAAGTGATTCCTTGCAAGCTCCTGGTAAGATTGCAAAGGCTCCAAAATGGCAGTTTTAAGTGCAATATCTCCACATGACTCTCAAATACTATTATGTAAGTTTGTTTTTCACTCCTCTTGCACAAAATAGGAATACTGTACTTGTTACTGGAGTCAGGAAAAAGGCAAAATTTTCTAGGTCTCTTTACAGCTAAACTTGTGGTTGAAGGTAAAGGCAAGAACCCCCCCCCCCCAATAAACAGTCCTCCTAGAGCAAGGTTGCTAACAGATCAATTAATTCCCCAATTTCTAGCCTAAAACCAACCCCTCCCTTTGACTACCTAACCCTGACTTCAGAATATTCTTTATGTGTAAGTCACTGTCTAAAGCACGTTCACTGTCTATATAAATCCAATTTAATACTAATCTATCTATTATTATTATTCATATGAGGGTACCTGCCACATGTGTTTTGACACTTCAGTCTTAGTTCTGAGATGCAGTAAGTCTACTTAACATATTCTTTAACATAGGCTTAGCACTCTAGGTCTACAACATACATAGGTTCCTGAAATTTTAGACACTTGATTAACGGGAAACTATTCATATTCCTGAAATATTGTGTATCATTTCTAACACACAATTGACAACAAATATGTGAATAATATAACCAAAAAATAATTTATAGTACCACAAAATTCTAGATTAGTATGAAAAAAGTTTAAATTTATTGATAGGCCTATTTAAAGAAATCTGTTAGATGAGCTGGTTCCCTTAATAAACAAAAGAATTTTCTTAACAAACCAATAGTTTCTATCGTTACTAAGTTTCTTGCTACAAGTTAATAGTGTTGTCTGAGAGAATTTAGTATTTATCACAATTCAGTACAACCTTTTACAAGTGAAGTTTAGCTTACCTATATCTCATTCACATAATCATAGTAAAGCTTTGACAGTGAAGAATTAATTAAAGTCATTGAGAAGATATGCATCAATAGTTTTGAATAAATCCCTCTAATGTGAACGTGGAGTTTTAATACGACTAATGATGTTGTTTTTTAGTATTCCCAGTCCATCATATATACAGTACTATGAGAATAAAGTGAGTACCGGTACTTGAACAACAACAAAAATCTATTGTTAACAAATATTTTCAAACTTTCCTTTGTGACTATTACTGAAGTAAATAAATCATGATTGCAAATGTTTGCACATCGGGAAGCAAATAGTTTTTGTCGAGTATGAACCATATAGTTGCTTTTTAACAACTCATTCAATGGATCACTATAAAAAATCATTAGATTTTTTGCTCATCTTAGACCTATGTGGTATTAATCTTTAGATATCTCAAGTTTTATTATCCTCTCCTGTTAAAAACAAATTATGTCCAGCCTTAAATTGTTTACTTCTTCAGCTTAATTTTCCTAGAAAAAGGTAAAATTAAGACAAGCTTACCCTTGTTTATAAAGATGTAAAACAACCCAGACTCCTTCACCAGCTTTGTTCACCTGAAGTACATAATCTTGGGCACTTATTTCTCTTACATCTCCATATTTAGATTTTTCGGCTGCAGCTTTAATCTCCGCAATTCTCTTAGCACGATACTCCAACAAAACTTGTTCATCTTCATCGTCTTCTAATTCGTCCAGCTCATCCAAATTTAACTCGGATATTTTTTTCCCATCTATAAAATTATTCTAGTTATAAAAACATTACATTAAGTAGAAATCATGATTTACTTAATTTTTTTTATGATTATGAAAGATAATTTATTTATCATATTTTTACCAAAATTCCTGAAATCTGACTGTTTAGTTGTATGAAGTAATAAAAAGTAGCTTACTATTAAACAAAAGGTTTTAATAATCCCTTTACAACTTAATTTGTCTCATATTCCCTGAGTAGGAAAAATTATAATTTCTGTCCAGATTTTTTAGAAAGATGCTGATTTTTATTTTTGTTCTCTTTTTCTTAATTTGTTTAAGTTATAGCTAATTTAAGTAGAAGCAATAAATCTAAATAAATGGTAACAATATATCTTCTGTATTTAATATACATGTTCAATGAGTACTGTGGTGAATTTAAACAATTAGAAACACTGAAGCCCCAACCACAAGTTCGGTGAATAAAACTACACAAATAAACTGAAAAAACATTTATTAATCTGTGTAACATGTTTCATTTCGCAACCTTTTGGCCATTCCCAAGGACAGGGACAAGTATCGTTAGCCGCTTCTACCTGGCTTTTTGAAACAAGTCCTTGGCGTGGTCACTTATGATTGGTTGATCTACCTGAGAAAGGAAAAGGGGGGAGAATAGGTCTGTTTAGCTTTATAAAATTTTTCTTGTTAGCATTAGTTTAGATTTAGTACCCTCCAATGATGATAACTTGGTTACCGAATGTACATCAGAGAACTAGAATAAATAAATGTTTTTCAATTTATTTGTGTAATGAATTCCTTTTTCCAGTATCCAGGTCACTAATATATATAATAAAGTACAATACCTTTTATTTTCTGTCAGTGAACCTCTTAAAACTTGTTTAAAGTTTTTTACGCGTTTCGAGAATTTATCTCATCATCAGAAAGTCTCTCTATACATGGAGATCGTCAAAACGTTAAATACACATAACACACAACACATTTAAAAAACACAGTAAGTAGATGCGAATCTTACGACTATCGGATATGGACTGGTTGTGCGTTATCAAACAGAACATAAAATAAAACTACAATATGCCGCGGGCATTCTGAATTGCTATCGCTGCGTCATACAGGGTGTTCGAATCAAAGTTCAGTTGGTCGTTTAGTAATCGGTGTTCATTATTTGAGTTTAATATTTCAAAAGCCTTGTAGATTTCAAATTCTTCTACGGCGTTCATAAATTTGCCTTTACTGCAAATCTTAATTGGTTTGAAGTTGCTATCAAAGTCCGAGTAACTATGATCTTCGTCTGCATGGAGATGGAGGGTGTGCAAGAAATTTCCAGGATTTATAAACTTTTAGCCAAGGACCAGGTATCACCGGTTGGCATCATTAAGAGAGTGACTGGAGAAATTATTGCAGACCCGAAAGAGGTGCTGGGGGAACTCCTTGGAGCACACTTTCCAGGGTGTACAATAATGGATGGCAGAGGGGGGGGGGCACTTTTACAAAATAATTGTGCCGGACCCGCTGCTAAAGCTAACGACTGGAAGCTAGCCAGTCGGACAGTGACACATGAACGAATTAAATGGGCTATATGAACATTTGATCCGTTCAAATCTCCTGGAGGAGACGGGATCAGACCCGTCTGTCTCCAGAAAAATGTAAATAACTTGGTGACACTGCTCTGTAAAGGGCGAGCTTAGCTACTGGTTATATTCTACGATCAAGGAGGATGACCAGGGTTGCGTTCATACCGAAACCAGGAAAGGTAAGTTATACTGACCCTAAGTCGTTTCGGCCTATAAGCCTAACATCTGTCTTGCTGAAAGTATTGGAGAAAATAATACATAGGCACATATGTGATGGGACACTTATAGAACGCCCATTGCATGCCAACCAGCATACTTATATCCCAGGTAAGTCCTGTGAATCTGCACTGCATCACCTTGTGAGCAGAATAGAAGGAGCCATTGAGTGCAAGGAGGTAGCATTTGGTGCTTTCCTAGACATTGAGGGTGCTTTTAACAATACCACTACGGATTCGATGATCGGCTCTGCCAGGGGGCATGGGGTTGAGGACCTGGTTTGCAGGTGGATCAGTGCCATGCTCCGGGGCAGGGTCGTGGAGTCTTCTCTGTATGGTGAAACTGTGAAGGTAAGTGTGACCCGAGGTTGTCCTCAGGGAGGTGTACTCTCCCCCCTTCTCTGGAATCTCGTGGTCGATGACCTTCTCATAAAACTCAACAACACAGGAGTGTATGCGCAAGCCTATGCAGATGATGTTGTCATACTTGTTGTAGGTAAGTTTGTACCAACTGCAGAAATACTGGGAATGGCACTTGGAACTGTGGAGAAGTGGTGCGGTGAGACAGGACTAAGCGCCAATCCAAAGAAGACTCAAGTAATCCCATGGAGAAGGAGACTGGAGAGCTTTGGGCCACTAATCCTTCGAGGGAGTGGGATTGCTACAGCAACGGAGGTTAAGTATGTGAGTGTAATCTTAGACCAGAGGCTGAACTTCAATGCGCAACTCAATTGAGTGATTGAAAGAGGTAAGTGGACACTGATGGCGAGTAGGCGTATGGTGGGGCGGACATGGGGATTGAAGCCTAAGCTCATGCATTGGCTTTATATCTCTGTGGTGAGACCCGCCATGACGTATGGCGCCATTGTGTGGTGGACTAGAACAGAGGTACAGGGTGTGGTGGCGGGGCTGGCGAGGGTTCATTGTCTGGCCATCACAGGAGCTATCAGTAGCACCCCTGGAGCAACTCTGGACTCTTGTTTCAACATTCTTCCGCTGGACCTCTTTGTAAAGGTAGTAGCTAGGAAGAGTGCTCATGGCCTTCAATGTGAAGAACTCTGGAAACGTAAACCAAGGAACCTGGGACTTTCTACAATAAAAAACATTGGTTGTTAGGGACAGGACATTGGACATGATCTCAGAGCACATGAAAGTACAATACTTTAGAATGAGGTACCTCTCAAGTGTAGCAAAGTTAAACAAATTTATTTATTTATGTGACGTGTTCAAAAAATTTACGAAAATATGTGTTACCGTAAGTGTTGTGTGTATATAAGTGTTTGAGTGTACATAGATAGCTGGCCTGATGATGCTGCCTGTGGCAGTGAAACATGTAGCCACATAAAAGGTAAAGTACAAATACAGACTACATTTGACAGAAAGTAAATAATATATATAAAATATATGTAGTTCTAAGGCTATTAACAATGAATACAATACTCCTTCCAAAAGCCATTCTGAGTGGCAATACCTAGTCGAGAGGAATGGTTGGATGGAAAGAGACCCCTCCCTAAGTTCGAGCTTGAATGGTATACTGATGGCTCAAAAACTAAAGGTAAGTCTGGAGCAGGAATATGTGGTGGGGATCCAGGGCAGGAATGTGTCCTTCCTATGGGGATCTACCCAACAGTATTCCAAACAGAAGTAGTTGCTTTATTAGAATGTGCCAGGGAAAACATCAGACTCGGACACATCAATAAAGAAATCTGTATTTATTCAGACAGCCAGGCAGCTTTGAAAGCTCTGAGCTCATTTGAGTTCAGGTCTAAGCTGGTCTGGGAATGCGTCAAATCCATAATTCATCTAGCAGGTCTCACTCTGCTGGGTTCCAGGGCACGTTGGAATAGATGGGAACGAGTGTGCAGATAAGCTGGCAAACAAGGCATCAGCATCTGAATTCATAGGACCTGAACCGTTCTGTGGAATAGCAAAGGCAACAGCTATGCAGGCTGTCGCCGAGTGGGCAAAACTAGAACATGGAACAAGGTGAAAGGGCATCACAGGTTTGAGGATGAGCAAGCTTTCACTTTCAGGTCCATCTAGGCAGACTGCATCTGACATACTAACATTGAGCAGGCATAGTATAAAGAAGGTAGTAGCCCTAATTACAGGACACGGCCATCTTAGGAAACATATGATAAGGATGGGCATATTCACCGGAGATCCTAAATGCAGAAAGTGTGGTCTGCAGGAGGAAACTGCTGAACATCTGATTTTTGAGTGTGAGAGACTTGAACAGGTAAGTTACGAAATCTTTGGGAAACTGACCAAAGGCCAAACCATCTCCCAGGAGAACATTGTCAAAAGGATCTCTAGGTTCATCGAGCTTATAGATCTTGACAAGGATAACTAGGGGTCTTCACATCCTTAAGGTGGGAGCGCAATAAGTCCATGAGGCTGAAGTGCATTAAGTTAGGTGTTTGGACCACCCACAGATGAATGAATGAATGCCCGCGGCATAATGTAGTTTTATTTTGTGTTCTGTTTGATAACGCACAACCAGTCGATATCCGGGAGTCTTAAGATGCGCATCTACTTACTGTGTTTTTTAAATGTGTTGTGAGTTATGTGTTTGTGTATGTGTATTTGATGACCTCCATGTATAGAGGGACTTTCTGACGATGAGATAAATTCTCGAAACGCATCAAAAACTTTAAACAAGTTTTAAACAAAGAGGTTCACTGACGGAAAATAAAAGGTATTGTACTTTATTATATTTGTGTAGTTTTATTCACCGAACTTATGGTTGGGGCTTCAGTGTTTCTAATATCTTCTGTATTAAATGTACAAAAGTTAATCCTGGAAATAGTCTGGATAATAACTCTACTTTAAACATTCAACATCTTTACTGAAAAAGAAGAAAACATTTATGTTGGCCTCAATTAGGCCTACCCATTAAAAAAATGAAAAAGAAATATATTAGAGAAAAGTCCTAAAGCGAGAGAAGATATTTGATGTAAACAAATAGCAATGTTCCTTGGAAAAAATGTGTTAATGAGGTTAAATGTACTCGAGCCACTCTTTCAAAGGTAAAATTTCAGACGTTACAAAATGGATGTGCCTTAAACATAGCCAAAACATTGTTGCTTACCATGTAACGAGTATGCGGCATACTGTGCAACTTAAGAGATGAAAATGTTACACAAATTCATTTTTGAATTTATTTTATACTTACCGACTACTTTTTCTTGCACCGTTGAATCGACCAAATTAATTATATCTTCTTCTGTAATTTCTTTCTCTTTGGGTGGTATAATTCCTTTACTTCTAAGGACATCATTCCATTGGGTGTCTTCATTTGGATCCTAAATAATTCTAATTGTAAGATTTTTGTTGAATAATTATTTAATAGCAACTAACTATCTTAAAGCAAAATATAGGCTTAGTAGTCTAGGGTATGCATAAATTTACTATATACGACCCTCGGCTAATATTTTTGCAGACGATGACATTGTTTTACATTCTATTAAATGTTGAATAGAGGTAAACATACTGTGACTAAAGACTATAAGTTAGAACTTCAGGCACTTTTTTTATTATTGCATTTTTGTTGGCATAGGCCTAGGACCGTATAGTAAATTCACGCCAGTCTACATTGTTAGTTTTATATATATAGCCTATATATTTAAATATTAGGATACCTATTTTACAAGTAAAAAGTAGTACGATATATGATAGTTTTGAGCCCTACTTATTAGTTATATTTCCATTTGGATGATTGACGAAGGAAAGTTCAGTTTTTGTTTACTGAAGAACATATTGAATAATATGGTAGGCAAGCCTACTATTATATTTGCCTGAAATTTTATTAAAACAATTCTAAGAAAATTATTCTGTAAGAAAAGATATTTGATAGGCTATTTAAGATAACTTGGTTTCAAACTTTTATCATATTTTTTACCCGTACAAATTAACAAAAAATGTTTTAAGGGTAGGCTTTAAGCAGTGCTATTCAAAAGTTCGCCTCAGAATTCATATTTACATTGCATTATGTAAATTACATATGACCTAGGCCTAAATGATTTAAATATTATGCCTAGCATTAACAAATTGTACTTTCAAAATTTTAATTACACTTATACAATAATATAAATATTTCGTAATATTTTTTTTATATAATATAAAGTGTGGAGGTCGATTTGAACACAATTTTAGATAAACAACTTTGACTATTAAATATTACTTAAAATTATTATGAATATTTAGGATTAATTTGAGGAGACAAATATGAAATCTGAAAGTATCCATAATTACAAATATACATGTCATAGTTAGGTATTAGACTAATACAATTAAGTTATTTGTTGAAAAACTTACCTGCATTGTTTATAACTAGATTTTGCCTTGGAACTGTAATAAAAAAGGTATTTTTATGGATATCAGATTTCACTATTATAATTGACTATAATATCACATGGAGTACTAGGCTTAGTTAAATAAAATCCAAAGTTTATGAGATTTTAGTAAAAACTAAATATTGTTAAATAAAATACTTATATTTTTTACGACGATTATATTGAATCGGTATGACTAATTTTTACACACATCTTTGAACTTAACCTAAATAATAAAATAAACAGAACATGACCATTTTGGGATTGATAGTGGTGACTGTGGTTACAGTGACTATCTAGATAGTCACTGTAACTGTGGTGAGGGAATCTGTGTCTGTCACTTGCTATTATCTTTGATTATGGACGTAATTATGTATGTATAATCAAGGCTATTATTATCTCTGGTGTCTGTGAACATAAAGTTGAAATACCAAGTATGCTTTCTGGAAAATTAGTGAATCCATAATAAATACAAATAATTCGACCACGCAGCTGGACCGCTGACGTGAGTTGAGTAAATTTTCAAAATTAAATTTACATGCCTATGTTTTAGGGCTTCAACAAACAATTTGGGAAATAAGTCTACTCACGACGGTGCTGAATAGCTGCAAAATGCTTCGCACGATAATCCGCATATTGGGAGTGTCTTCAATATTCAAAGCATTGCGTGCTTCGCACGCCATTCCGAAAATTGGGAGTTTCTTAACACTGAAAGCATTGCGTGCTTCGCACGCCAACCCCCATATTGGGAGTATCTTCAATACACAATGCATTGCGTGCTTCGCACGCCAACCCCACGGTAAAATCCACCACATGGCTTTGAACTGGGTACTTTTATGGTATTTTACGTTTTGATCGATTTTTGGGGAACCAAGCGAGCTATAAGGTCGCGTAAAAAAATAAAATGTTCAGAATAACATCCTACATTTATATTTTTAGAAAACATTGTAAAAAATTTTCATTCTCGTAGTAAAAATGTAAAAAAATAGTTACGTCCGGTCAAAAAACGTACTTCCGGTTGTTGGATTTTTTTGGCTAACGAACTCGTCCGAGCGACGTAGACAACCAATATGTGTACCAAATTTGAACCAAATCGAACTTAAAATGCGGCTGCTAGAGTGCGAACACATATATACATATATATATATGAATTTTAATGACACCCAAAAACGTGTTCTAGGGACCATGATCGGTGCTCATTTGCTACTCCCGACCTTGGGTCTTACCATAAGGGCCACTGCAATAGCTCATTTTTCCTATGGAAATTCGCTAATAAAGTCCGTAGGCACAGAATACTCTGGCCAAGACCATCTATCGATTAATAACAACGGTTTGCTTTGATCGATCTATGGAATAGTAAAAATCTCGATTATAAATTCTAAAATAATCGATACTTTTTCTCAAAAGATAACCTAACTCCTAACCTACAAAAAGTTGAGTTTAATGAGTTTACTGGAATCTTAAGTCATGAGTATTTCCTCCTGTATTAATACTATAAGAACTTCAAATAATTCTCTGTTACGACCAACAGTACTATCACTTTCAGGAAATGGTAAATATAGTTTATTGGGGCTGATTTTGTGGTTGTTTTTAGGATTTGGTTAACTTTTAACTTTAGGTTTTAGCAACACTTCGTAAAATATAATTCGGCAAAAACTAGTTTTAGTATTGAAATTAATATTTGAAGTACTTATTTGACACCCAATAATGGTAATTATATTATTAATTAAAACATAAATTGTCTTATGAAATTTAAGCTTAGTAAATTTTAACTTGTTGTGGGGAAGAATATTAGGCTTAGGCCAGCGCAA
>JAGFPH010000011.1:412355-451440 GCA_018207615.1 Philaenus spumarius | reverse complement strand
CTATTATTTAAGCCGAAAAGCCTCTACTACATTCAGTCATAAACTAACCTCATATAAACAAAAAAATTCCAATTAAATAAACAAATATCTTGACTTTTTAAAATCACAAAAAACGGATAGGGTCAAAGTTTAAAAGCGTATCGGTTACCAATTTTTGCAATATTTCTGAATTATGAAAAGCAAAAAATCTATTATTTAACTTTCTATGAAAACGAAAATAAATCTCACTTTCTAGAAATTTGGTAAAATAGATTGGGTAACTATCTGTAATCATTTAAACAAATTAGCATATTTTATAATTTGTACATTTTGAATTCGAGCACTTTCTGATATAAGAATTGTTCCTGAAATTTAATATTAAAATCTTTTAAACTAATAATAAAGGCCTTTGACTTTTAGTTAAGAACTCAATAACTACAACAAAGTTAAATTGCCATACTTCCTCTTTCCAGACTCATGGTAAACAAATACTTACTTACAGTAAAGACCACGAAAGAATACCGTTGTGGGATGGGCTTGGATACACCGAGACCTTGAACGCTCTAATCGCCTTAGTGCGATGTTGTCACGTTCTTCCCACGCTTCTAACTCAACGCATTTATAATTCTTTAAACTGTGTGCTCAAGCTTCGAGCGGAAAATACCAGGAGTGTTGTAGACTAGTAGATATGGCAAATGGCAATGCTGCGCGCCAACCCTATTGGCCGCCACGCAACGGTATTTAAGTGGTCTTTAATATAGACATTTTCCTCATATGCTTTTATACTTGGGAACTTGTAAACAGCTCTCTATCCCTTATTTCTACTTTGCTTACTTTTTTATATCCACTACTGGTCTTTCTACTTACAATTTCATTTTGTTTTTACTCAAATCTTTGCTGTTATTTAAATGAAAAGCAATTGAATACAGGATTGTAACAAAGAATTTGTATTATTAGGTAAAAAGTATAGGCAACAACAAAAATTCTTTAAAATTTTGACATTGCATACATAATTTTAGAATCAAACTTGTACCATATTTCTATAAATAATTAAGCCAAGAAAATCATTATCATGATAACAAAATTTTCTTTAATAGCTTTCAGGTTGGAAAGATATGTTTATCTTAATTTATAAAAAGAAAGATTATAGAATGTTATTATTTTTTAGTGTTATTTTTAAGTATTGTTATTGTTTTTTACATTCAACTCAAAATAATTTTAGATTAGTTAGGCAGTATTACTAGCTCTTACTTAAAGCAGGTTATTAAATAGAATTAAAGAGTTATCACAAAAAATATAAAATAAAAATATTTAGTAGTAGACAGAGATAAAATACCTGTACTTCATTCATGCTTGTTCATCAGCGATGATGAATCTGATTAGATAAAAGTTGTCTCACAAGTTTTTCCTTCACAGGCTTTTCGGATTCACATATCTCACAGTAAAAACATTGGTCAGTGTTATGTAGCTTCTATGGAGCAAAACTTGGAAAAGTAAGGCTCATTAAATAAAAAAATACAATATGAAAAACTATAATTTTACTGAAGGTGAGGGTGACACATTTATAAATAAAAACCTATTGTAAAAAATATGTGAAGTACGCTGATCGTTATCATCTGAGCAGTGTCTGCAAAGTTTATTACTTCTTTTAACTCTAAAATAAATCTTCTTATTTTAAATCATTTTCATATCTACTTAATCCAAATAAATTTACTAAATATAACATAGCACAACACTTTTGTGCTGATCAATATGTGTATGTAATTTACATTATATATGTTAATTGACACTCAATACGTGTTTTGGGCTCTGGCACCTAGTGCATAAATGTGTTCAAAAGTTAGCTAATGGTTTTAATGAAGAATGTGACAAAAAAAAAAAAAATTAAAGCATTTTTATTTCAAATCTAACTAAAGAAAAACAATCAAATCATTCGATAATTTACTTGTCCAGTGTAATTTTCTGGATTGGGGTATTTTTCTTACGCTTTTATCCTACATTCTATCATTATAAAATTATATAACAAAATGAAGGTGCGTTCCATCTATTTCAAAACAGGTAAGTAAAACAAAGAGAGACCTAGGTATTTATAAAAGTTATATACATTTGTTTTCTGCACTATTTGCAGTGTTCCATATTGAATGAATATTTAAATACATTGATTACTCTTCTGTATGTTGTCACACATACTATTTATTGTGGTGATGAACTAGATTGGTGAGTAATTTCCATTATAACAGGGCCATAAATACTCTGCACTTCTGTTGTCACATAAGTCGGGCTGAAATCCCCATTAGGCACAGAGACTGATCCTAAAAAGTTTAATTAAATTAATTTTTAAATTAAAGCAATATTTTACAAATTATATATAGTATTGTTCACACTTTTCTCGTTTTAGTAGTACAGTAGAACGGCCTCGGATCAACTGGTCCTCGGATTAACCGGCCTATCCGATGGAAAAACAGAGTTTTTTTCTATTACAGATTATATTACTGTGTAACTGGCCGAAGTCTTAAACATTGATTGTTTGACGGACATTTCCACGGAAAATAAAGCGGGGTGACGCAACTTTAGGTGTGCAATGAAGTGTTGTGACCGGCGAAACAGGTGAGGGGGAGCGTGAGTTAGATTCCCCTAGGCAACTGTATTTTTGCTTAGAATCAATTGACAAAGCGGCTTCCTTTGTGTCTTTTTCTTCGTCTGTTGCTTTGTCGGAACCTTTACTGAATTTTGTGGGAACGAAATATGTAATATTTGTAACATATTGACTTTAAACAAATCTTTGAAAGTTAAAGAACAGAAAAAAATATGGTAGCCTAAGTGATTTTTTTAAACAATGATACAGTATATGTAAATTCAGTTTTCAAAGTTTATGTAAGTTTAAAATGTTTAATTAATTTGTTGGTGTTTGTTTATGTATGTATGTACATACAATAAAATGAGTTGCAATAACGTCTTATTTGCTTGTTTATTTATGAAATATACATGTAGGTTATTTTAGAACATATATTTTTTACGGCAACCTCGGATCAACTGGCCAAACAGGTAACCGGCCAGGGTCTCAGTCCCGACCAGACCTGTTAAGAGGGGTTCTACTGTAGTGCCACAAAGACATTAGCTTTAACTTTTAGTTTTTTCAGCTGAACAAGCGTTTTCTATTCTTGTGAACTACCGAGAGAGAAAAATTACCGACCTAGGAAACCTGATTATGAATTTCGAAATGGCTATCACATTAAACAAGAATAGCATCTTACAGAGATTGCTGCTATGAAATCAAGAAAAGGAGCATTTCTGTTATCTTCATTGCAATTTTGACTAAATTTGTATAAAATGTTAATTCATATTATTATACCTAGGCCTATATGGCTTTGAACTGTTCCATGTACTTTGCCTTAGATTTGGTTTCTAGTTTTTTAGTAATTTTCTTGCAATTATTTTAAAATATGAGAAATTATTCTCCAACAGGTTTGCTATTTTATTCTTTTCCACTTTTGTCTTTTTCACAAAGATGGGCTATAACAAATCTCAGTGGAGGGCCCAAAATTTGTAAATCTTTACCTGGCCATATTCCACAATTTTCTTCCATTAACTTCTTTCAATTTTATGTTTGATACTTAGAAATAGTTTAGATTTGGCCAGTAGCGAATATTGTTATTGAATGGATTTGTATAACTAAAACAGTAATGCTTACCTTGTGAATCATAACCGAAGACATATTCGCGACTTGGTCATTTTTGAACATCCTGACAATGTCTAAAAAGGTACAGATTTACAGTGAGGGCCACGTCCTATAGGGCCTAAGAAAAATACAATAAAAAGGAATCAATCCAAGAAGAATGCAAAGCAAAAAACTAAGAAAACCTGTTTCAAATGTGGGATAAAAATTAACCCAATAGCTATGTTTAGGGTCCTCATTTAGGGCTAGCCTTTCTAGCTCTGCCCTAGAAATCTACAGTTATAATGTACAATACAGCTGTCAAATTATTTTCTTGCACTTGTAAAGTTTTTTAATGAGAAGGTCCTAAAAATGAAGATAATGGATCTTACGTTATCTTAAGATAACCGTCATAGTTCAGGATCACCACTAGCCATTGAGGCTGGATACAACTGAAGAAGAGAAACAATTGAAATATACATCTAAATGTTGATTACAGTAGGTAACTTTTATCCTACTTTTTATTTTTAATTCTGTCCGTGTTTGATTTTCAGGGACTTAATTTAATTCAAATTTTTATAACAAGAAAATACTTTGTACCTACCTATAGTAACAGTAGGAACAGCTATGATGCTAGAGGAAGTATAGTGAAGTGAGGATCAGTTAGTATGTTTCTTTCTATGTGACATCATAGTCGAACGTGACACAAAACTTTTTCCACAAATATCACACGCATACGGTCTTTCTCCTGTGTGTAAACGTTTATGTATCGCCATAGGGGAAAACTGAGTGAAACTCTGTCCACAGATATCACAACGATAAGGCCGTTCACCAGTATGACTTCGTCGATGACACCTCAAGGCATCTCGTCGGGCAAAAGCTTTACCGCATGTTTCACAAACAAAACTTTTTTCACCGGTATGCATTGTTGAATGAATTCGAAGGTCGACTCTTGTAAGAAATCCTTTACCGCAAACTTCGCACATAAACGGTTTTTCACCGGTATGAATACGAAGATGAGTAACTAAATACGACTTGCTAACAAATAATTTATGACAAACGGTACAAGGGTATTGACGATTGTCTGTTCCGGAATGGACCCGCTGATGAGATTTACATAGTCCTTTTGTAATGAATCCGCGCCCACATGTTTCACACAGATAGGGTTTTACTCCCAGATGACGATTCTGATGATCTAACAAGCTTTGTTTTGTTTTAAAATTACGTCCGCATGTAGTGCATGGATAAGGTTTGAGGTCACTATGAACACGTTGATGTACTATTAAGTATGATTTACACTGAAAGCCTTTCCCACAAGAATTACAGGTATAATCATAGTGGCCGGTGTGTTTGGCTTCGTGTTGTGCCAAACCTATTTTAGAACGGAAAGCTTTATCACATGTTGTACATTTATATGGCTTTTCTCCCGTATGCTTCCTCATATGTTCGGCAAGTTTATAGTTTGTACAATATTCTTTACCACATTCTCCGCAAGCTTTCATTTCACTTGAGTTTAATTTCTTTTTATCATTTCTCTTTTTAGCACCATCTTTTTCATCCTCTTCTTCTTCATTCTTCACTTTTGGAGATGTTTTACCTTTACGAGTATGCATTTCTTTTCTATGTGCTGCGAGAGCTTCTTCATTTGTAAACACGGTACCACAGATGGAACACTTGTTCCAATGAACTTCATAATGCATTTGGACTTCTTCTCTAGTCTCAAACGCTTTACTGCAGATATTGCAAAAGAACCACGAATTCTGTGGATCATCAGTCGAGTATGTTGGTAACATTTGGTATTCTTCATTGTTCAGTGTTATGGCATCAATTTTATCTTGACCGTTTGTAATCATATCTGATTGTTCCTCTCTGAAATACAAATGAAAGTTGCTATTAGATTCCACGATACTTTTTAAATTAATAATTAAGAATAGTACACTACCCCGAAGATAGGCTAAAATATTAAAAGTATGTATTCCATATTTCCACTTACTGTAAATAATTTTTAAGGAGTATGTAATCAATTATTCAATTTATTTACTCATAATTATTATTTTAAATTCTGACTCCACACCGAAATTAGTCTAGATTTTTATAGTTTGACAAAAATACTAAATACTTTGTATAAATACTTTTCAAAATAATACTTGTTGCAAATAATAAAACAACCTTTAAAATAGGGAATTGGTCAAATAGACCATCTTAAACTTTGTATTGGCTAAACAAAATTAACTACTTTCTAATGTATCATTTTGTACGTGAAAATATATATGTACTGTGGAAAGAATACAAACATTAAGAAATGCTATAAAACAACCAAAACTTTTAATTCCGACTTTAAAATCACAAGAAATATATTAGTTTTAACTGTGTGTACGCCTACACCACAAATTGGATTTTTGAAAACACGAGATAACATTATTAATTAGCTTTATTACAACAAAAAAATACTAAAATACTATAATGTTAAAACCGAAATTGTATTAAGGGCTAAATATTATCACTTAATATTTGTTTAACCTTTCACTGAGATACTCATATCAACCTGCAATGTGCATTGCACAAGATTTATGTAACGACTGGCAGAAAACCGTTGGGAAAACATATGAACTAAAATCTACACCTATTTTTACTATAATACTTAGCGATTAAGAAATAATTCCATAAAACTGTTTTTATCCTCGAATAATACTTTTAGCACAAGTCCGATTACTTTTCATTTCATTTGAAATGATTATTTGAAAGTCTGGCCAACTTTTCAGCTCTATGCAAAGTTTTTCTGACGTTTGTCCTTTTTTTAGTTTAACTGGACTATTAACCATATATAACAATACAAAAATTTATAGTAATGAATAGTAATAAGTTTATCTATAGTCATTAATCATAATTTCATCAAATAAAATACTCATACCATCAATTTGTAAATTTATTAAATCTCATTATATCACATCGTACATTGTTATAACATAAACACAGAACTGTAAAAATCTCTTGAGGTGAGCGATACAAAGGAAAACTGGAAGTGGAAGAAGACATAGTCCTGAAACAATTGAAAAAAGGAAGGACATAATTAAGGGACAAAAGGATTAAAAAGGTATAAGTAACACATGACATTTTACACTGTGTAAAGAATTTTTTGAAACCCCACCAGGTAATTTCTCTTAACCCTTAACGGGCGGCTAGCACCTTTAGACGCGGCACCACCCAATCTCTAAGCGCGGTTAGCGCCTTTAAACGCAAATACACAAACTTGTGCTTAGATGATTCCATAGTTCATGAAATTTCCAATAGAGTGCAAGGTGATGTTCTTTGAGTATGTTTAGACCAAATCAAAAATATAAGCAGTGTCTGTTACTCCTTATCGGTCTGTGTTCTGTCGCCAGAGAAAATGAGTCTATTATCGCAAGTGTTCTCAGTGCGCCTTACGCCTGTAAATGCATCTGTTTCACTCAGCTGTTACTTGTTTCTTTGTACTAATAGCTGACTGATATTCATTTCGAAGTCTTAGTTTTGTATAAGTTCTTGTTTTTCTTAGTTTAGTATGTAATTATTTTATTTTTTTAGACAACAATAATTATGCATTGCTTTTATGTATTTAGTTTTTGAATAATTGTAAATTCTGCTAAGAAGTTTATTTTGAATTTGTTTTAGTTCTTAAAAAACATTTAAACAAATTTTAAAATTAGTTGAGTATTTTGCATGTGTACTTCTTAACCCTAAGAATCAAAATTTAAAAAGAACATTGAGAAAATAAATATATATATATTTTTGTCTATATGAGCGGTAGCCCATATTTTAGCTTAGCGCTTAAGGGTTGAATTAAATAACAAAAGTTATTGAGGTAAAAATCATAAACAATATTTAAATCACTAAATACAAGGCCTACTATTCAGGTTACCCAAATAAACTATGTTGAACTATGAATCAATTACATTACGGCACAGGCTAAGTTTATTTAGTAAGTTACCTTCGCAGGCTGGGGCGCTATTTATGAATAAACTTCCTCCAGACTTGCTAGAGATAAATGATTATTCATGTTTTAAAAGCAGACTGAGACGACTGCTGTTGTCTGGATCTTGTTACTCTGTGGAGCAGTTTGTGGGGCACTGACAGGGTTGTGTGGAGCCTCCATGTTTCTATCTTTTATATTTATGTGTGTTATTTTTATTTTAATGATTTACTATTGTTCAGTGCTTTGTAATATTGTTTGTAGTCTTGATCATATTTTATATTTTGTTCAATTGTGAATAGTTGTATTTTAAATTTTAATGTAAAAAAATGTGTGATTATGTGTACATTCTGCTGTCATAATTATGATTTTTATAAACTTTGTAGGGTTGCTGGTGTACCAAGCATTATTATTATATTGCATGCCTACTTGTAAATTATGGGACCTGCCTTATACAAATAATGTAATATTTGTCGAAAAAAAGGATGAATAAAGATTGATTACAAGAGGTAATTCAATAACAAATAAATTTTTGTCAGCTAAGTTATAAAATCTTCTAATGCAAATTTATTAATCAAAATTTGTAATTACATTCAGTTTACATTTTTGGGAGGTACCCTCCACCTTATATTATAAATAATGGTCAGAGAGTAATAGTAACTATTCATCTATATTGATAGTGGTAATGCTATATTATATGGCTTCCACCCAAATAATATGCTGAAATCAGAGTTCTATATAGTTTAAAAAGAGGGAAGCCTGCTTGAGGCTAGTAGTTAATGTAAAGCACAAATTAGTCTGTTAGTGTAACCTTGATCTGGAGCAAACTCCACCACACAAGATGGACTCAACCTGTAGTTTGCATTTTACCTTAATTAGGTTTAGTGGTTAGTTTAGGGCAGTAGAAAAAAGTGTAATTTTTTGTAATAAACTTCTTTAATGAACCTTCTCCCCCACTACCATCCTGACAACGTTCGGAAGCTCGCAAAAGAGTAGGATACATCCGATAGGGAGACATGCCATCTCCTCGGGCCCAACAGGGTATCGACAATGAGGAGCCCGTCACACATTTTATCAGAATATAATCACCCATAGGTGGTAATACTAGAATAGTTATTAAGTTTTTTTTTTCTTTAATTGATCACTGGTTTTGTTTAACATAATTGCAACTATAAGTTTTTAATAAATTATTATTATTTACATAAGAAAATGTTTTATAAAACTATTGAGCTAACCAAAGTCAAATTTAGAAAGAAAAAATGTACGTATAAAAATCACCACCATCCCAAAATTTTACTATCAAATATATTTTTGAAAATGTTAACCAAGTTTTATTTATAAATCAATATATACCACTACTTACCCATTAAGATCTACAGAAGGTTCCATAGCATCCCCGATCGAATTATTATCAATACCATCATTATCATTAACAGATGAATCTTCACTTTCAGATCCACTCTCTGAATCTGAATCCGAATCTGACTCTGATTCAGCATTACGATTTGATGAAGTATTATTGGCTATTTGATTTTCTTCTACTTTTATAAGTATTTCTGGTTCACATTTAATTATCTCATGAGTGTTGGAATTTGAGCTTAATAATGTTGTAGTGGTAGGACTGATTTCGTGCTCAGTTAGTGCTGTCATTGCTGCCATAGGTATTTCAATGGTGTGATCAATGTGATTATTAACACAATCCACAAGCACAGCATTGTTGAGTACTGCGCTGGAAACCTGAATAATAAAATTGATGAGTTAGTAATATATTAAAAAATTAATCTGAAGTAAATTACCATTTTAAATTAATTTGTAAAAGTGCATCAACTTTTGCAGAGTGCATAAAGGCTTTATACTGCATCTTTAAATTTACGTTGACATCTTTTAAAGCAGTTTATCATGTCATTATGTTGCAAAATAGATATGTTTTAACTGATATGTCGGCATAATACCAAATTGCTCACTACAAGCGCTAATGCAGGTTTTTACCACTGGTCCCAAGTTAGTCCATTGTGTTTGGTTCGAAGAATCGTAGTCTGTGACAACAAAGCACAAAAATTTTCGTACCAAATACAGCAATGATCCTCCCAAATAGGCCCTAGCCTAAGAATTTGTTGAGATTTGTTTAATAGTATACCCTAAGAAATGCTCACACCTATTTTATGAACAGACCTACTCGCAGGACTGCTCAACAAGACAGCTCAATGTGCTACTCCTTGGCGTGTTTAAAAAAATGATTACATATAAATATATACACATTTACAATGGTGCAAGAACTATGACAGAAGTTTTGCTTAGAAATCAGATAAATGAAGACAGAGATTTTATTGGAAACATAGATTATTTCTCACTAGAGGAGCCATGCCAAAGAAAATAATTAAGGTGCTTAAAACTGAAAAATAATAAATTAGAATATTTGATTAAACATAAGAAATTGTAAACAGTTTACAATATGTAACGTATTGTATTCATGGCCGGTTTTACCGGATGGGCAAAGTGGGCACGTGCAAAAGAGCGGCAAATTTTTGGAGAGTTTTTTAATTTGGAAATTTGCAGAAGAAGTTTTGATTATTTGTTGCATCCGGTTATTTTATTTTCCAATAATTTTTAGTTTCACTGCATTAACGTTTTGGTATTTTAAACAAAAACTGTCATAATATTGTCTTATTAAGACTGCTCATTCAAGATTTATCAGTTTTTGATGTGATGTACTGCTCGCAGGCCGTATGTCTGGCGGCAGTGCGTAAGGTGGCGGCGGGGACTAGGCACGGTGCGGGAGGGGGAAGTCGCATCAGAGAGGACAGAGTTATAGAGTGGCTTTCCCTTTATAATACTTAATGCATGCGGGGGAGTGAGGCCGCCATAAGCGTCCAAAACTCAGCAAGACAGTTGCTCTTGCCTCGCGCCAGTTATCAACACCGCTCAACATATCATTTATACCTCTAAACATCGTTGAAAAATTATGAAATTTCACAGTTATAATGAACAAACCTTGCTGAAGGCAAAAGTGTGCTTTAAATATGTACAAAGCTTAAAACTGTTGAATGAGAATAATGTTTTTCTGAAACATAAATTTAATTAAAAAACAAACTAACATTATATTATTTTTGGAAATGCGAGGATAAATTTTGTTCTTTGGCGAGAGAAAATATTATCTGCTGAGATATGTTGCCAAAGAGTTTATTGTTTCATATCTGAAAGCCATTTTCACCTACCGTTAGTACTTACTTAGCAATCGTCAATTATTTAAAGCGTTTTAACTGAGTTTAAATGCCGCGGCTTGTCGCACAGTTTAACCTACTATTATTGCATAGAGTGATCAAGCAGGGCGGTCGCCCTGCCGCCAAGCTTAAAAAAAAAAAACAAACGCCCAAAACAACGAACGCGCGAAACGAACTGGCGGCAGGGAACCGACTGCTTATACTACCGAAGTACAACAAACGGCATTTTGACGTTGTTCGTATTCAAAAACTACGAAACCGACATCAATGAAATTTATAACATTTGTTGTCTGGACGAATACAAGTCGAATGAGACCAGAACGACATTTCTACGTGAAAAATTCGCGGAGATATGAGGCGCTGAAAATGGCGTTTATGACACGTTTTCGTAATCTTCTTATTCTCCTTCTTCAGCTATACATATTACAACAAAGGAACTACCAAACGGATTTCGATGAAACTTGGTATGTAGGTGTATTTCGACGAAAAAACAATATGGAAAATAGATCTTTTCGAAAAAATGTCATTTGACCCGTTTTATCGCAATTTCAAAATTTTGAACCCCCCCAAAGTGCTCAAAAAGTTTGGGTCAAGAGATGTAACATACAAAAGGCACTTCTGCAATGCAAACGTGATCTCCATACCAAATTTCAGCAAAATCCGTTCATATGGGGAGGCTGTAGCCGTGTCTAAAGATTTCGATATGGCCCCAATCGATAATATCGATATGATTGATCGATATATATATATATATCGATATGATTGATCGATATATATATATATATATATCGATATATGAAATTTGTTGTCTGAAAGAATACCTTTCGAATGAGACCAAGAAGAAAGTTGTAGGTTTAAAATTCGCGGAGATATTACGCGTTGAAAATACTATGCAGAACAGATGATTGGAGGTCTCATATTGATTATAGAAAACTACCAAACAGATTTTGATTTCGACGAAACTTGGTCTGTAGGTGTATTTTGACGCATAATAAAAATTTGGAACCCCCCCCTCCCAAAGTGCCCTAAAATTGTGATTGAGGGTTGAAACTTGACGTAAAAGGCATTTCTGCATCATAAGCCTGATCTACCTACAAAATATCAGCTTGATCGGTTAACTAGAAGAACCTATAGCCCTGTCTAAAGATTTCGATATGGTTACAATCGATAATTATTGATACGATTGATCGATGGAGCTAGTGATCAGTGATCAGTTTGTTTTGTTATCAATATTTTACCGTTTGCTTTCATTGTTGAAAATAATGTTTATCTCAGCCGCTGAATCCGCTTCTACTGAAATATGAAGGGTGATGAGCATGAGAATCAGGTACAGTTCACTTTATTACGTTTAAAATGCTAAAATTAAATGATTCTCTATTACAGAAGTTTGACATTTTGTATACAAAATTTTGGAAATATCATACATACATACACAGATGCGGCCAGTGTCGCCGATGCCTAAAAAAGGAAAAATATAATATCTTAAACTTAAAAGGTAACTTTACAAATTACAAACACAGTTCGTGTGAGTAGGTATATACGCAAATGCGAAATAAATGCATTGAAACATTATTCAACTACTGTGACATGAGCAACTGATATTTAAACAACCATGATTTAAATAATAATTGCATATATGAAACTTTACTACACCAAATATTATCAATGAAAGAAAAACAAATCATATTCATAGTTCCCTAATACACAAACTGCTAATGATAAACGTAAACATATTCAGACAATGCCAGAACATTATTAGGTAGTACGCACACCTCTAACAGAAAATAAATATAGGATGTTTGGGTAGGTAAAAAATACTACAAAATATCTGTTCAAATAAAGTGGAGGAAATTACATGAACAACCAAGTAATATTTGACATTTACAAAAATATTTGTCGTCCTTGTTAAAAATCAATCCCTATACTATACATTAAACCTCGCGCATACTTATGAAAACTAAAGTATAGGAAACTCATTCGTTTGTTAATAGCGACTGCGTGGTCTAGTGGATAGAATAATGGCCTCTTAATACAGGGGTATCGTGTTCGAATCCTTGTTCAGGCAGTCGCTCCAGTTGCAATGTCGATATAACATATAAATATGTAATTAAATAAAACGTATGTTATAACGAAATTACAACTTGGCAAAAAACGCTATCTATAGTAATTCCTACTGAACTCAGGATCGTAAAGATCCGGCTAGCGACGTAGAAATTCCTATAGATAGCGTGGGTGGAGGGGTACTACTAGAATCCGGGGTTAACTTGCATATTTCATGTGTAGGAAGCGGCCATAGCATTTCGACGGTAAATTTGTTCCATGCAATCCATCCTTGGTGGTAGAAAAAAATTTTAAAAACCAAATATTCTTGAATGGATTTTCATTGTATATATTTTACGACCACGTATTCTGTAATAATTCCAATGAACTAATAAATATTTTTATAAAAAAAAAACATGTGATATAAAACCGGAAAAAAACTTCAAAAAAGTAAAAAAACGCCAACCTTAAAAAAAATAAAATCATTCAATCACAAAAAAAAGGTGTATGTATAAGAGAAATTTTTTTTTAAATGAGAAAAACCACAAAATACAATGATATCAAATGAAATGGCCAAGCTACTTTTACATCTACAACCTACAATCCCTTTCACCCCTCTCCCCTTCATTTCCTCCACCCATTCACTGAACCTGAAACCGAAAACTTTTTCAAAAACCGAAACCCGAATAATCTCCCCTCTTCCCTTCACTGAAACTGAAAACTTTTCAAACACCGAAACCTGAATAATCTCCCTCTCCCCTTCACTTCCTCACCCCTTCACTGAAACTAAAACCAAAAACTTTTCAAAAACCGAAACCTGAAAAAAACTGGAAACGGAAAAAAAAATTTAAAGCTTGGCGGTGCGTGCAGCTGATACATAAATAAGTATTGCACTATACACATTACACACGCCGCCAAGCTTTTAACATTTTTTTCGTTTCCAGTTTTTTTTCAGGTTTCGGTTTTTGAAAAGTTTTTGGTTTCAGGTTCAGTGAATGGGTGGAGGAAATGAAGGGGAGAGGGGTGAAAGGGATTGTAGATTGTAGATGTAAAAGTAGCTTGGCCATTTCATTTGGTATCATTGTACTTTGTGGTTTTTCTCATTTAAAAAAAAATTTCTCTTATACACCTTTTTTTTGTGATTGAATGATTTTATTTTTATTTTATTTTTTTTTAAGGTTGGCGTTTTTTTACTTTTTTGAAGTTTTTTTCCGGTTTTATTTTGTTACCGTAGTTAACTTGTTATGTAGAGGTTTTTTTATTATTTTGGCAAATAGTTTTGTTAGTTTTTATTTTTTGAAAACCGTTTAAAATATTTTTTTAAAATATTATCCCATTTAAAATACCGTACATTTAGGTTTATTTCAGCATAAAAATAAAGAAATAATTAAATTTTGTAATTGTTTAATATTTTAAATTTAATTTATTGATTAATTTGGTATTGTTTTTTAAATTTTATCTCATTTAAAGTACCATATACTTTGGATTTATTTTTGATTGCTCAACAATTTGTGTTTTTTACAATAATTATAAACTTACATACTTAGTTAATTTTAAGGTATTATTCAATGCATTAAAACAATTTCAATACTCAGAGTGAAATGTCTTTAATTAACAGTGTATCTCAGTACAGTTACAGTTTTCTACAGATACTTTAATCAATGACATCCTAAAAGTGTTTACAATACATGAAAATAATACAATGCAGAATGCACAACGTTTTTATTGGACCATGAAAGTTACTACATGTTCCACCACCAACCAAAAGCGACTGAACTTTCTTGGAATTTTATCTATAGAAAAAGATTTAACATCAAATTTAGATTTCGAAGATGTAATTTCTGAGTTTGAAAACAAGAAAGCTAGACGTGCAAAGTTTCATTAGTCAACAAATGTAGATGTGTAGTCTAATTAACACATGCTTTTTTTTTAATAAAAATAAATAATAGTCCTGGAACTGAAGTGTAAATAATTCCAAATTAAGTAGGCCTAACTAGGTAAGTGAAGTGAAAATACATTGAAAGAAAAACTTGACACAATTGTAAATTGTATTGTTAGTTGGGGGGTCAAGTTGGATTTTGCTATTATTTTGCAGCTTGTCTTACGCCCATGGGCGGAGAAAACGTAAATCCGGGTCAGATTGTATTAAGTATGTTGAATTTCAAGTAAATATATTGAAAACACTTTAAACTACCGGTAATCTACTCCAATAAAGTCATGGAGCAGTGGATATTATGGTCGTCAATTTTGCTACAGTTAGAACCTCCCAGCATAGTTGCCCAGGTTCCAACCCTAATTAAGTTACTGGTATAAAAGGCATTAAGAACAAAATTTAATAAATACCCCATATTATTTTTTTTATACCTTCAACTTTGAATTGGCTTATTTTCTTAACAGGAAGTATAATATTTATTTTGTATCTTAATTTATTCTGAATTAATTAAAACTTACACTGTTTAAATTAAAACTAATAAATTTGTCTAACTGATCTCTAAAATTGATTTATGGTCAAATCTGGATAATTCAAATTTTTTGTCCGGTTTCTAGAATTCTGAATTAAAACAATGGTAAAAAATCATGTTTAACTCGAATTTTATTTTGGATAATTTGAATTTTTGGTACGATTGTTCTTATATACTGTAACAATAAGGTATTGGACTTGTTAAGGTGTAAATTAAGGGACATCAGCTAGTGTCAGTTCTATACAGCGTTGATCGGCTTGGAGGAAATTGAGGAGGAGATGAACGCTTAAACTGAACTCATATCACACGTAGACGCGGCAAATGCTCTTGACCTCGCCTTAGTGTAGGTTTACACCAACCGGTTTTTTCCTTCCGTTGCGTTACAATTCTGTTTTCTTCTAAAAACTCAAGGGAAGGGATAGGTTGTTCAAACTGTTCGTTTTGTCATCCCGCAGTCTGTCCGTTAGTACTGCATCGTCTTAAAAAGAGATCAAGAAAAAAATAAAATTCGTTCGAGATAACGAAAACGAAGGAGAAAACCGGATGAACGCAACTGGCAGGTGGCAATAACTAATCTTAGCTGGCAGTGCCTAGCTGTTGTATCTAATCCTTCCTTCTTTCTGACGGACCCGGTATCCTTTTCACCGGATGCTTGTTGGGGTAACTTCCTTCTCGCAAAACGGATAGAAAACATGAAGGAAACAAAACCAGCTTTCATTCCAATTTGGTTTCATGTGTTTTAATCAAGCTTAGGCTCTATGTATGTCTTTATTTAACTTATTTGTATAAAAATAAATAAATGTACTTTTTTTCACGAACGTCTTTTTAATTTCACCTTTTTTTATGTTAAATAAATCGGTACTTTTTCTGAACTCTGTTCAGAATAGGCGGATTTTTGGAATAGCGGGGTTCGGACTCTATTGGACTGTATATTGTAATGTGTGTTAAATCTTTGATTGTGGAGTTAATTTTTTTTTACAGTTCAGTAGGCTACTGTACATGTAGGCCTAATTACCTCTTCTTTTTGAGTGAACATATTTAATTTGAATTTTTGGATAATTCAAATTTCTTCCCTGGTCCCTTCAACTTCGAATTATCCAAGTTTGACTGTACTTTAAATTTTAATAATATTGTTTTGCTATTCAATCAATATTTTTAAGTAGGTAAGCACAATTCATGCTTTTTGACAAGAACAATTTATGCCTAGAAATATTTCTAAAGTAATACTTACAGGAACAGCTATTGTTATTGGTTCAACTATTGGTGTGTACTCCAACTCCTTTAGCATGATTTTCAACTCGCATTCAGTTTTAATACTTTTCTCTCGAAACTCAAATAACAAGTCCAATTTGTAGACACATTCTTCACAAATCATTTTAGGAAGTTTATCCAACGTATTAACCTGGGGAAAAATGTAATTAATGGATAGTAACTTTTTGTACAGTTTAATTAGTCAGTAAATTAGGTGAATATAATTTACATAAATTTAACAAAATCTAAGCAATTAAAACTACAGTAGGCTAATTATTATTCTGGGTTTAATATCTTGATTTTTCAAAAGTAATGACATCTACTACAATATTAAAACTTTAAAAAATGTATTTCAAATGATGATATCCTGTCAGTGCTTATTGCCTTAAAACCTCACAAAAAATCGGTAGCTTTACTCGGAGTTTCACTAATGGGTCTATAGGCTATTCTATTTGATTAGCTCAAAATGAGGAATTCGTTTTTTAAGTATCACTTAAGATTAACTTACTGCACTAAATAAAACCAATCAGTTTCTTGCAGTTTTGTTTTTGCCGTTTTAAGCTCAGTTTCTTGCAGTTTTGTTTTTGCCGTTTTAAGCACAAACAGGCTATCATTACCTGAAGGCTCCCTTGGCTACAATACTGCCTTTTTATCATTGTGTTGTGGTTAGAAGACTAATTTTGCGTGGGTTAGAAATATGCAAGCTATTTTTGTTTATGCACTCTGGAAGAAACATAAATAGGTATCATAATGTATTTAAACACCCGGCATAAGTTTACAATATGGTAGGCTACATCATCCTTTTTAGGAAAAAAGTAGTGTTGCTGGCAGACTTTCTAAGCACATTTTTCTCACTGTTTGAACATTAAACTGTAAATCTAAAGGAGAAACATTCCACAACACTAATTAAATAATATAAATTGACGTAAAATTTTAGATGTTGACAAGTGTCAATAAAACTTATGGGTCATTCCGTGTGAAATCAACACACTTTTAAGAGATTTTTTCCCTTACCATCTCAGATTATGATGAAAATTGGTACATAGGTTATCTTCATGAAGACTAAAAAAAATACCAAAGTTCAGCTTAATATCTCAAACGGTTTCCAAAATACGGCCATGTAAAGTTTTCAAAAAACGGTCAAAATGTCGCTGCGGCAAAACATAAAGATGGTCGTAACTCCTCTCCTGTTTAAAGTAAAAACATGGGAAAGGTGTCATTTTTTAGCTCTTTTTATGCCCTTTTAAATGATATGTTACACATTATAGTTTATGACAAAAAATATTTTCAAAATAAAAAATTAATTTTTGACTTAAAATATTTTTAAAAACACATTTTAAAAAATTTTCAAAAAAATATATAAAATAGGTCGTATTATCACTAATTTGTATACCAAGTTTGGTTATGGGATTGTAATGGGTTCATGGTCAAAATAATGTTTTATTAGTGGTGATTTTTACAATATCATCTATGTGTTTTAGCGTAAAGCTCAATTCAAAATAAAAACCTTAATGAATAAAATATAAAATAAAATAATCAGACAATTATTTATATTCTTGATAACTAATTCAAAACAACCTACAAAACCTATGTTTTGTAAATTCTAAACATAAGCAAATGATTAAAATCAGGCCTATAGCCTATTTTATAAAATTTGTTTTATTTCGATAAAATAACTACATAACAAAGAAGAGAAAAATAGCAATAGGCCTAATGTATTCTTAAAAATTACATTTTCTATTTATATTGTCATATATTTAATTGCAAGCTTGTGAGTGCCATTTTCAGCTTGTTATTGCACCATCATTGTTCCCACCACAGGAAGATTTCATGTCTGTACTTGCTTTCAAGTTGAGGGCAGATTTCATGTCTGTACTTGCTTTTCAAGTTGAGACAAGCTCATGTCCACTAGCACTTCATGTTCAGTTTACAGTTGAAGTCAGTGGTGCACACATCGTTAGTCCAAGTTTTTTGCCACTTTTTGCAATTTTTTGCCACTGCCCAGTAAGGGACCAAGTGATGGACTTGGTGGCACGGTCAAAAGATTAGCTGCAAAAGCTAGTTTACAACGACCCTTTGAAAACCAGATCTTGACTCCATGTGAATTTTACGAATGGTCAGTTGAAAATATTCCTGGGATTAGTTTTGATTTTGGAACGCAAGAAGATTATGTCTCAGCAGAAATATTTTTGAAAGATCGTTTTAGTGAAGCACTCACAATAAAGGGGACTCAACAATACCACACCTTTATGCCTGTTGCCTCAAGCCTAAATAAGTTATCTGTGAAAATCTTTTCAGAATCAACAACTTCTTCTAAAGTATCAGTATCAAGGTCAACAAACACAATGATCTTTGCAGACTGTAATGGTTACATATATTATGTATTGTATATGACTCTAACTGGTGACTTGCTTATATAATGGACAAAAACGAAGATGAAGTAAAGGTTACCTTCCTTCAAACCAAAGTACCTTCTCCATCAATTAGCTACCCAAGAAGACCAGATGTAATATGGCTACCATTCACTGATGTATTATGTACTGTGAATCCAACAACTCCAACAGGAAGAATTTACGTCCTATCCGAAGATGAAATTTTAAGAAGCAATGAAATGTTATCAAAGTACCTCCAACACATGTAGACCTTATGTAAATTTCATTGTAACATTTTTAACCACTTGCATAGTTTTAAAGTTTATAAATATGAAAATTGTGGATAATATTTCTGTTTTATTTTAATTCTTAGTCACTTAAAATAGTTTGAGTACAATATCATTTATTTTTTGACAAAATTTAAATAATTACAACAAATTATAAAAGTATACTATTTTTTAAATTAAGCTTTGTCATTAAGGTAATAAAATTACAATGTGTTTGAAATAGCCTATTTGCAATGGTAAAGGTTGGATTTCATTTTGCAGTTAAGTATAAAAAGCTTTTATACAGCCTAGATAAAAATACGTAAAATTAGTCAAAAGCCACCTTCGGTTTTATATTATTTTGACTATGAACCCATCGCAATCCCATAACCAAATTTGGTATACAAATTAGTAATAATAAGACCTATTATATATATTTTTTTGAAAATTTTTAAAATTGTGTTTTTAAAAATATTTGAACTCAAAATTTATTTTTGATTTTGAAAAAATGATGTTCTCTTAACCTATTATGTGTTACATACATATCATTAAAAAGGGCATAAAAAGAGCTAAAAAATGACACTTTTCCCATGTTTCTAACTGTAGCAGGAGAGGAGTTATGACCATTTAAACGTTTTGCCGCATCGAGATTTTGACTGTTTTTTGAAAACTTTAGATGGCCGTATTTTGGAAACCGTTTTAGACAAAAACTTGAAATTTTGTATTTTATTTAGTCTCAACCCCTACTTTGGGTGTACCAAATTTCATTAATATCTGAAAGGGTGTGGTAAAATAGGTGTGTTGATTTCACACGGAATGACCCTTATAAGTGTTCTGTAGGCCTAGTGTATGTTTTCAATTGAACAAAAAGTTATAAAAGGTAAAAATCGTATGGGATCAGATCAGGTGTGTGAAACAAGCTCTGTCATCAGACACCTTGTGGTTAATCGAGTGGTCGGATAGAACGTCATTTAACCAATCGCATACCATACTGCGTTATACCAGTAAGGCGGCACACTATCTTGCTGCCCAATAACGTTCTGTGGTTCAGCTTCTTAAAATTGAGGAAAACGCCACAGTTGTAGAGAGCATCAAGATAAGACACACCAGTTCCAGTTGATTCTGCCAAAAAGAAATCCCATAAACTTTCCGCCGGGATATGACACAAAAAACATTCAATTTAGGGAAGTCTCGTTGCAACTGTATTATCTCATGGGGATTTGTTGACACCCCGTCCCAGATCACACTATGAGTGTTCACATGTCTACTTAGGTATTTTAAAATGTCAATTCATCACTGAAGACGACACGATCCAGAAAATCTTCATCGTCAAGCAGCAACATATCGTTTGCAAAGTGCAGTCTGTAAGCTTTAGAGCTTGTAACAACTACAAACGATAAGGACGTAGTTGCACAGCACCTCCTTAAAACAATAAACACAGACGTCACTGGAATTATTAATTCACAACGACTAGCTTTCCTAACTGATTTCTTGGGGCTGTGCATGAAAGACTCTCTCACTTGTTCAACACGTTCTTCAGTCACTCTTGGTCATCCAGTACTCTTTCCTTTGCAAAGACAACCAGTGTCTTCAAACTGATGGCACCATCTACGGATGTTATTATCACTGGGGTCAGTTCATATCAGACCAACAGAGTTTACAACCTGAACTCTTCAGAACTTTATGAAGTTTTGTAAAAACTTCATTTTTTCCAAAAGAAATTTGTTTTTCAAAATGCGATTTTCAAAAAACTACCTTTTTAAAAATTTGGAAAAAATGTATGTTAACATTTCAACTTAACATTCCAGGTAGTTTTTTATTTAAAATCAAATTAGTATGAGTAGGCTATGTCATCTAGATTTTTCACATTTTTACAGTCTAAATCACACTTTTCACATTTATTAAATCAGAATACTAAACAGTTAACCACATTATTGTTTATAATTTTTAGCAAATTTTAATTCGTTCAACAGGTGAATGTGTTTCTCTTTAACAATCACTCAACACCAAATTTTAGGTTTTTCTTATAGATTTTTCTTATTTTTGATCTGAGGTTTCTGAAAACTGTCTCAGAAAAAGGGTTGTGACAGACAGACACCGTGGTGGCGTTATTAGTTTTCCTAGGTTCGCAACACTTTCAAGCAAACCCAGAAAATAGAAACGAATATTTCAAATAATTTTAGTAAAGCATATCACATCAAATTGACAACATTTGTGATTTGGCCATCTAGCTTCCATCCAAGGCCTACAATAATATTATTGATTTTAACTTGTAGATTTAGCAACCTGTAGGCTAACATCGATTTTACTTCACAGCTTGAACATTACGATTACGTTCTAGTGCGAATTTTTGCTCATAGGTTTTCACTCCTAACCGAAATTAGGTGTAGAGAGGTATATTGTACATTTTAGCCAAACACTCGCTTGATTTTCAGTCAAATTATTTCATTGCCAACTGAACATAAAACCAAATGTAACACAAACATTATGAATAGGCTAATTTGATTGAAATACACTTACAAAATTGTTATGTTACAAATAGGCCTACTGTGTCTAAAGTTATAAAACCTATACATTCCTAGGAAGGTTAGGTTAATTTTTAGAAGCAATAATTTTAATAATTAGCCTATAAATTTTAAATGGTGGTAAAGCGAACTTAATTATTTACATTTTTTAATTAATCTTGAATAAATATGCCCATAAATTAAATAATAAACTGTATTAACATTATTTATAAAGTTTATAGTAGACCTAGGCCTACCGATTATAAATTGAAATTAAACAAACCAGTTGCAAAGCTAAATATAGAAGTATTTAGTTACAGCCCTTACTTGTATCGGTAGACAAGAAGTAATTTTCTTGAATATTTGCCGAAGCTCTCCTTCTCGTTCAAAAATATGCAAACCTAACAAGACACTTGTTTTGGCCCCACATAGTCTGCAAAGCTCGCTGAACTCCGCCAAATCCAAGCCGTCTATAGTTGCCATTATTGAAAACTGTGTTTGAAGATCAAATTAATGACAGAAAACGCCATGCAATGAATTCTATAAAAGAAGAAAACTTAACACTTCACTTAAGTTTATTTTAATAAAATAAATTTTTTGTACATTTTGCGAAATGTTTTTGAATTGTTTGTTATTTTTTTTTAAATGAACCGATAATATTTCAATCCGTTAATACACACACTGTAAGAAAATAATGTAAAGTGGGTAATAGTTAACAAAGCTCTGGAGAAGGTGAGGCACGAGCATCGAGGTAGCAGGTAGCTTCTACAACAAAAGACAAGAACGCGCTTATTCTGTAAAGTGATTTTAAAAGTTTATTTCTTGAAATCATAATTTCATATTATTATTGGTAAAAAACATTTCTTTAAATTGGTGTATGTAAATAATATAATTACATTGTAAAATTATTCAGACAATGGGCAAGGTATTGTTTTATAATGGACAATCTAATAATTAAAAGTAGGCTATATACTAAAGGTGTCATTATAGTATAGTATACAATTTAGAATCATCCTCAGTACCGGTAGTGGATTTATTGGTCTGCCTTCCTAAACAACGTTATTTTATCGTTTCTATATAATTGTTTAAAACATCCTTCAAATTCTGTAAATAATATTTTAACAAATACAAAGCTTAAAATGATTAATAAATGACATAGTATTTATTTCATAGCAGATTTAAGCCTATAATCTAGTACAATCAAATTATAACACATTATACTAATCATAGAATAAAGATATAGCAACACGTTGTCGAGATTGTTACTTAGTACTTATTAGTAATTTAATAAAAATGAAGATAATCAAATTAAAAATATGAAGAAAATCTCAATCGCAATTAATAATAAAATTTTGTATTGAAAATAATGTTATACATTCATTATAGTTAATTGCATGTGTATATCAAAGTAATTACTTCGACATTATTATAAACTTGTTATTTTTTAAATGAATATTTTAATAGTAAACAATCATACAAATAAATATTAATAAATTAATGTAATAGTGCTTAAGTTCAATATACATGTATTCTAAACACGCCCATAAGTTTTAAACATATTTAGAGAAATGTAATTTTGTATTTATTTACTATGGAATGCGATCTCTGTTTATAATTAACTTCAAGTTCCGAAGAAACAATAAACAAATCAGCTGTAGTGTAAACTAAATAACTAAAACACTGTCACTGTAGACATTTAGATTTAGATAATAAATAAATACAGTAATAATATAGTACAGTACAGAGTGATAGTTCATCGTTTTGTTTTGTCCTTTCAAAGAAAATGACAATTTCAAGTTGTTGAAATTTTTTAGTTAAAATGGACAAATTGACATTAATTTCAGGGACATTGTTTATGGCTGCAGATATATTTGCAATAATTAGTTTAGCAATGCCTGACTGGATAATTACTGACGTCGGAGGTAAGGCGTTCTATGTCTATGCATTATAGGTTAGGAAAAGAAAATTACCTGGGTTGTACCAAGTTAAATAGCCTAAACTTAATACGCTTACAGATCTCATAATTTCAGAGATTTTTCAAATTTATTTAATGTATTTTTCAAAGGTTTATATTTACCATAACTTATAATTGGATAACTTATAGCCTAGGCGGGTAATTTACTTTGTGACCTTCAGCTAATAGAGGAGTGCTGCCAACCTAAGCATATTCCACTATTGAATGTTGAATGCAGGTAAACATAGTGTGACTAGCCTAAGGACTATAAAGTTAAAACTTCAGGCAATTTTTTGTTAAATGCTCGCACTTAGGTATATGTTATAAAAAACAACTGGCGCTAGTTTATTATTCGACCCTAGGCTAACCTATGGCAACAGAAATGCAAGAATAATAATTTTGAAACAACCTATAGTATTTAGTCACAGTAAACCTGTATTCAACATTTAACAGTAGAATATAAAACAACGTCGTTGTCTGCAAAAATGTTAGGCTAGGGTCGAATAGTAAACTTACGCCAAACAACTTAATTTATATTACTTATATATGTTTACAAAGTGGAAACATACTATGACTAGGCCTAGAAACTAAGTTAGAACATCAGGCTTTTTTTTATATTTTCATCGATTCAACGAATACATTTTGCCTTTGCCATACTCATCGGATTGATTCAATGTAAAGGCGGGCCTCGTTAATCCGCACGCACGGTACTCCGATACGCATTCATACTCCGAACGGCAATCCGTTGCCATTTCTTAGATTCCCATGTTAGTACAATAAGTTCCGTTGTTGCTTACAGTTGCGAGTGCGTTGTGCAATAGTGCGGTTACATTGTGAAGTGATTTTTATTTTTCATGATGGCAACGAAACGAAAACATGTGACTCTAACTTTAGAAGACAAGTGCAAGATTATCAAACGACTGGACAACGGAGAAAGACTTTTTTAAATGACTTTTGTTAGCGATGAATACTGTACATAAATAAAATTAGGTTATTTATTGTTGTTAGGCTTTTTACTCTACTTTTTGAAAAAATACATTTTAACGGTACAGTAGAAGAATAATTTAAAAAAAAATGTTTCAGGATACATTTTTATAGTAAAGTTATTTGGAGAAATGGTTTTAATATACACAGTACACACAAGCGCGGGGCCCGGGTTGGGGGGGGGGGGTCAAGGGGGTCATGTTCCTCCCAAAATTTGGAATAATTAATATTTTTAATAGCCTAAGCCTTTTTATACTAAATACGTTTTCATAGATAAATTATTCTATAATTTTGGGGAGCTATAATTATATTTGCAAATCTAATACAATTTGGGAGAGGAACGACTTGTGGGTCCTAGCTCTATTAAATATTCATAGAGACATAGATGTGGATATGAATGCCGTGATTAACAGGTTTGCTATGAGCTCAAAGACGAGGTTGGAATTTGTCTTGTAATTCATATGTATAGTATTTCCTATTACATATTAAACCGTTGATAAAATGTGTATTGTTTTAGTTTCTATTCATTTATACCTGAAATGGGTCTTTTTAAAAACTTGACAAATATTTAGATCGCTTAAAGCTAAAGCTTAAATTTTAGGTTAGGAGTTCGTTGACCTGTAATTAGATAGGACTATAAATAAATTTGCACTAGCTATAAATCCTCCCCCCTACGAGATAAAAAAATAAAACACACGACGGTGACCCCCCCCCCCAAACTTAAGGCTGGGACCGCACCTGAGTACACAGTATGTGTATTGTTGTGTGACACGTATTGTAAAACTTTATTATGTACTGTACCGGTACTGTAGTTTTTAAATTTATTGTACTGTAATCAAATTTGTTTGACGTTTGACGTTTTTTTTGTATTTCCTCAGTAATCCGAACTTTTTGATAGTCCGAACGCCTCGAGCAAACCAATATTCGGATTAATGAGTTTTGACCGTATCGAATAGTGTACATCGATGTATATGCCTATATTGAATATCTGTAGTTTGTAGTTTGATGTAAAATAATGTAAACATTAAGTATTTATGTATTACAGAATTTTATAAAGTGAAAATTGTGCGTGTTCCTATTTTGTTGTATATGTATTTTATTAAGTGATGTTAAGTTGTGGGAATAGTGGAGTCTGGTAATCATGTTTATTTACATTCGTATGCGCAATCCGATGTCATTGAAAAGTTAAGGCTAATATTTCCTGAGTTAAATAAGTTGTGAATTAAGTTTAAATGTTTTATTTTCTGTTTATAATTAATTATATAATTTATTTAGAAATTGAATTGAACAATACAATGACTTATTAGAGCATTTTCTTGCATATAAGTTGGCACCTCTGCCGCAGTATGACATAGGGTCGAGTGTAAACTTTCTTCCCGACCAGCTGGAAGGTAGCAAGATTGGTACTAATAGAAAAACCTAAGAAAAATAAGGACGATAAGATAAGTTATAGACCTATATGCATGTTGAATGGAATGGGGAAGATATTTGAAAGTTTACTAGTAGACAAGATCAATAAAGCAATCGAGGGAAACGGAGAGGCCTGTCTCCAAATCAATATGGTTCCCAGAAGGCTTTTTCAACGGTGAAGGTAATGGAAAAGGTGAACGAGGTCGTGGATGACATCACACAAATTAAAAACTATGCGAGAAGAGATTGTTGTGCCTTAGTCAAAATTGACATAAAGAACGCTTTCAACAGTGCATCGTGGGATAAAATTGTAAATATATTAATAAGGAGGAAGGTACCGAACTACTTAGTAAGAGTGTGTACTTATGAACTATCTAGATGATAGAAGAGTAATAATAAGCGAAGGTAAAGAACTGGAAATGAGATGCGTTGTCCCACAGGGGTCTATCCTTGGGCCAACTCTATGGAACATATATTAAGTTACGATGGTGTGCTACAGTTGGATATGCCAGAAGGAGTGACAACACTTGTATTTGCTGACGATCTGGCGATTGTAGCCAGAGCGAGAAATGCGTGTGACTTGAAGACCAAAATAAGTGAGGCAGCAATAAAAATCTGCAATTGGTTAGAGAGGATGGATTTGGCCATTGCACCGAATAAAATGGAAGTAATTCTGGTGGCTAAAAGAAGTATAAGAAACTTTTCAATACTGATTGGAAGGCAAGAGGTAATGGAAAACAAAGGAGCGAAATACCTAGGAGTGATGTTTGATAGAGGGACGAAAATGACGGAGGATGTTAGAGAGGTTTCGGAAAAGATGGTGAGAGTAGTGAAGTCCCTAGAAAGGCTAATGACTAACCTTGGGGGTCCAAGGAGTAGTAAAAGAAGAGTATTAGCAGGAGCAGTGATGTCGATAGTATTGTATGTAGCTCCAGTATGGCAGAAAGCGCTTAAATTAAAAAAATACAGGGCCATATTAGAAGTAATTCAGAGAAGAATGGCAATAAAAACAATAAGTGCCTATATGACGGTGTCGACTATGGCGGCTTTGGTAATAGCAGGAATGCCACCGATTGAACTTCTTGTGGAAGACAGGACTGTCAAAGAAATGGCACAATTTTATATTGAGGAAGGAGCTTAGGAAGAGGACCACGGAAAAATGGCAGGCACGATGGTCACTAAACATAGAGGAGGGACAATGGACCGAAAGACTATTCCCAGACGTAGGGAAGTGATCCGAAAAAAAACATGGAGAGATGTACTATTACACAACCGAGCTGTTCACGAGGCATGGCGAATTCAGGGTCTATCTGCACCGTTTCAAACTTCATGATGACCCTAGGTGTAAATACTGTGGAGAAGAAGATTCCGTGGAACATACGTTCTTCCATTGTCAACGATGGCAGAGAGATGGGAATGGAAAAAAGGTAGGGATAATACCAGATGTAGCATCTATTACCAATTTTATGATGGCCAAGGAATACCAGTGGCGAGAAGTTGCAAGATGGGCAAAATCGGTAATGAGTCAAAAGGAAAAAGAGAGTAAAATTATAATATAGGTCGAAAAAAATACAGATAGTCAGGCGACCATCCTGAAGTAATGCCACAGCAGTCCCAGGATAGCGTTGATGACAGAGCGTGGGGTGGTTTAGTGGATGCGATCTCCTCACTATCGAGAAGTACCGGCTCTCGATGTTGGCTGGCAAAGCTTTCTATCCTCGCTCCGGAAAAAAAAGGCTACAATATGTAGACAACACTCGATGACGCCAGTTAGCAAAATTATTATATAACTTCACCATAATCACTACTCTAAAACATTAAGCAAATACAAAATCCATTTATTTAGTTAAGAAATCTTTATTTCATATTCAAATGTCAGCAGAACCATCCTTTGTAAATTAGCAACTAATAGAAAATCACCATGTTGACAAAGACAGTCAACAAATCAAACAGATGTCAGTGATATCCAATGACTTAAGTTACAACAAAAATTAAATGTAAATGTATATCTAGAACGATAACAAAACATGTTTATTGAAATTAAATTATAAAGAAGTTTTAGATCGTAAGTTCATTATGTTGGTAGAAAAACTAATTGTAAATTAGCATTAGGTAAATAATTGTCTATCAGCTGACAGAAAATCCAAGTCAAAAGAGAGTTACCTTATTTTTCCGCGGTAAAAGTAAATTTATTTAGTAAAATAATAACAACATAACAAAATACCACATAGGCTAATGCAACAATAATTATTCTAACACATAATTATTTATAATAAATATGCAAATTTACAAATATTGCAAATAGAAGTGAGAACTAACTTATTCATTCAAACGTATAAATGCGCTAAATCTATTCACAAATTGGAGCGGCCATCACAGTCAAACAGTCACGTGGATGCCGATAACCAATCAAAAACGAGTTTCCCATGATGGAGGAGGAGAAACCGAACTAGAAGGAAGCGGCAAGGTTTTGAACAGAGAAACGATGCGGAGTTTTGTCTAGAGAAGAACGCATACATTTGCAAACGCGAGGCTCTGTTAAAAAGTGTTTTAGAATTAACAGTTCAGTGGTAAATTCAGTGGTTTTCGACAACAGAAATTGGTATAATCTGTTAACATTATTAAACGAAGTCAACTTATTTAAAATGATCAGGAACTCAAATTAAGCTTATAATTAAAAATCTTTAAATAGACACCAATTTTTGAACTATTAGAATCAAGTATTAAATTCATGAATGCGTATAAAAAAAAAACAGTTTATTCCTCTAAACCGAGTGCCTGACCCCGAAATAAACAGTAATAATTTAACAAATTGCAATAAATTCAAATAAAACTTTAATATTTCTATAAAAGACTTGTGCTAATTTTTGGTATCTGAACTAGACCAAGATATACTTAATTGTTTAAAGTGAATCAAAGAAAATAAATAATACTCAATTGAGTTACCTAGTAAATTATTCTGTATTTAACAATTTTATATGTGTTTGTTGAATTAATAAAATTCAACTAATTTTATAATCAACCCTAATTTATTTCTTGTTTACTATATTATATAGATATCTAATTAAACATATTTAAAAATATATATACATATTATACTTTGATCAGTAAAAAATGGAGCATAATTACACTTGGCCCAATAGGTTCTACAGCCTCATTCAATGGCCAGTACAAGTCACAGAGTTACACTTGCCCCGAACGTCGAGGGAATTGTAACCATGAGCCATGTTTTGGGGCGAAAAAACTGCATGATTAATTTAAATGTATCCTATTTAACTTATAGAGCACTAAACAAGGAACATTTTAGTAAAAAACTCATCTCTTTACGTTGTATGTTTAATGTGTGAGAGGCCTAAAAAGTTGAACTATGCTAAAACGTGGTACACTTACCCCTCTTCACCTTATCATGTATAAATTGAATTTTTTAGCACTTAACGTGCAAGTCGTACAGTTCTTGAGAAATTGTTTGGATCATAGGGGAGTGAGGTTTTAAGCTGGTTATCCGATATTCCAGTACTTTATTACTAATAATTAGATATAGCCTAATCAAGTAATTTTCAGAAAATTGCAATTTTCAGATGTTCCCCTTTAATACCTACCTTTGTGCCGAATTTCATGTCTGTATCTATAGTTTTGATGATGAGTCAGTACCAAAATGTTGTCATTGACAGTCTTCCCTTTTAAAGGCTCAATATTGCCAGCTTCATTTTTTACAGTGTCCTAACAGCTATTTAAGCTTAATCTATGTTTCAAATTTCAAAAACCCATCTTGAGCCCTCTCAAGATATGAGTGTGAGAAAATCTGAGTGAATTGGTTCAAATAAAGATACACTGGCATGCTTGGCCTGGAGCACTGCCGTACGCTCAAATATTTTATTCTGTATGAAATATGCTTTTAATTTGTTTGTTTTAGGAGATACAAGGCTTGGTCTGATGTGGACATGTATGACTTTGTACAATCGACCTCAAATTTGTTTTACTCCTGACTTGCAACCAGAATGGCTCCTGGCATTAGTTTGTATTTTTGTTGGTTGTATTTGTATTACAACAACGATAATACTGCTGGCGTCATCTCATTGGGATAGGAATGTTGTTCCGTATGCTCGATGGGTTGGTTTCACTGCAAGTAAGTTTTACAATAAACTTATTTTAGAATTTAGCTTATAAACAAAATTTTAATGTTTATTCAATCATCAAAATTAAGGAATAGCCTATGATTTTAAAATCTAATAAAGTCATAACAAAATTGATAACAAACATTGTGCAATGAACAGAAATCGGCAGTGAAAACTATCATATAATACACATACAGTAGGGCCCCGCAATTCCGGACTAATTGGGACCAAACACTGTTCGGTTTAGCGTGAATTCGGAATAGTCGGATTTCATGAATGATATCAACATATTGACTTGTTAAGGCGTAAATTACGTGTGGGGACATCTGCTTGTGTCTGTGAGGTGAACACTCAAACTGAACTCATATCACACGGGGCAAATGCTCTTGACCTTGCTCTATTAGTAATAGTGAGGTATACATCATCCGGAGTTATTTCCTTCTGTTGCTTTACGACTCCCGTTTTCTTCTTAAAATGGGAAGGTTGTTCGAACTGTTCGTTTTGTCATCCCGCAGTGTGTCCATTAGTACCGCATTATCTTGAAAAAGATCGAGAAAAACCAATTCCTTCGAGATAAAGAAAATGAAGGAGAAAAACGGATGAAAGCAACTGGCAGGTGGCAACAACACTACTAGTGCGTAGCTGTTGTATCTAATCCTTCCTTCTTTCTGAAGGACCCGGCATCCATTTCACCGGACGCTTGTTGCCATAGCTTCCTTCCCGCAAAATGGATGGAAAACGAGAAGGGAATCAAGCTTTCATTCCAATTTGATTTCAGGCGTTTTCATCAAGGTTAGGCTTTATGTATGTCTCTATTTAACTTATTTGTATAACAATAAATGTACGTTTTTTTTCACGTACATCTTTTTAATTTCTCCTGTTTTTAATTTGAAAAAATTGTAAATTTTTCTGAACTCTGTTCAGAATAGGCGGATTTTCAGACTAGCGGGGTTCGGAATAACGGGACTCTACTGTATTTACTAAATCTAATAATTTACATTTTCCCCTTATTCTTACATTAAACTATGAATCTAATAACTCAACTCTGAATATATGCCTCAGTTCCTTGTTTGAGATATAAGATGTTGTCTCTAAATCGCTTTCTCTGTTTTGTTGACTCATTTTAATCACATTTATGTTTATAAAAAAACAAAGCATTTCTTTGTGTAAAAAAATATAGTGTTGTAAGATGTTTATTTTGTGTAATGTTTCATAATATGTTGTAACACTATCTAAAAGAGATAGGCTACTGATAATATTTGTTATAACAAATATACAAAATGAGCTCGGGTGATGCACTACTCCACTCGGTTGCCAAAAGTAAACTCAAGTTCCGAGTAGCTCGGATATAATTCGAGTAGAGTCACCTTAAGCTCTAATTTCTCAGACAAAAAATGTTTTTAATCAACAAGGCTAAATAAAACACAACCTGTTATTTTGGGTTACACTCGACTATTAAACAAAATAGACTTAGACAGCTATCCCAGACTTCAGTTTAATCTTAGACTATAGAAAGTGCTTGTTTTTTGAAACATGGAATTGTATTGAGAAAAGATATAACCTGTTGATATCAGGAGAAAGTACAATGTAGTATGCATGGACATTTTAAAGACCTCACTTAAGAAATTTAAAGCTGTGCGTAAAAAATTACTGCCATATGGAGCCAAGGCAGGAAGCTAGTATTAAAATAAAATTATATTTGGCTAGTTTGTTTCGCAAAGTTTCTTCTAAAAATTTATGATGCTAGACTTTTTTAGTAGTTTTCAATCCTAATCTTCTTCAAATAAGTCTTCATGTGAGTGCACACACTTAATTTCCATTACTGCAAAGAATAATTTGTGTAATGTTTTTTTTGGTTTAGCTACTAAATGTGCATTCAATTGTTGTGCTTTCTTTTGTGTCAAATTGGGATCCTTTTAGAAGTGAGTAGTTGTGATACTTGAGTGATTCTCACTGGTCTGGTCACTTGCGCCAGACCTCATCGCAAAGTCAATGACATTCGGATTTCATACTTACTGGAATGCTTTTTACTATCAACTAACGTTCGATGTTCTTCTCAACTAATAAAAGTTTTATCTTTAATCTTGATTTGTCCATTAGTATATCCATCATTTTCTAATACATAATATTGGTCTTCCATATTGAAGTTTTAAGAAAAAACAATGGTTATAAACTCAGGCAAAGATAAAATAGTTTCCGAAACCAAACAATGTGCTGAAGTGAAGCTGCATGCAGGCTCGTTGAATCACCACCAAACTACATCTAAGTGATCTTTTACCTCCTTACCAGTTAACAGTAGCAATAACATAGGAAGTTTGTACAGCCACCCAAGGCCGTAGCCAGGGGGAGGGGGTTAGTGGGTTGAAACCCTCAGAAATTCCGAAATTTAGTATTAAAAATTAATACTAGGTTTAAAAAGTGCAAATTAAATTATAAAATATACAACACAACAGAGGATCGAACAACATATTTTACATCACTGTGCATTGCATGCATACTTGATATTTAGATTTACTTGATTAAACTACAATGTACAATACACATGGATGCATTAGGTTACAACCTTACTCTCTTGTGAGCTGTATTTGATCTATTAAATAGGAAAACTATGAAGATTCAACAAAAATACTTTACACTAACAAAACACGCAATGCATTTTGTATTGAAAATACTTCGCAATGCACTGTGTATTGAAAATTCTCAAAATACAGGGGTTTTCTTGCAATGCACTGAGCATCGGCCTCTTCTCATAGTGTTCAGTGTCAATCTCACATGTGTGTCCTTAGCAGTGAACGTGTTAAAAGGGTTTAAATTCAAATCCCCAATCATAACCTGACCCCCCCCCTGGCTACAGCCTTGCAGCCACCTGCACGGCATACTCTTGGCTATAAGCTACAATCTTCTGAATTCATTACAGATATGCGATCATGTTAATTTTTGTCTAATTTTGTATAAGATATCCACTACCAAAAAAACAAAGTCAGACACTTTTAAAACAGACTCATATGCAGTATGCAGTGCTTGATGCTTATTTATGTTTATATTTATTATTATTATTGTCAAACCCATTAATATTACTTCATTTTATTTGTTTATTATTATTTATTTGTTTATTTTATTTTATTTATTACTTCTCCTCTTTCTATCTGGAGTTTGTGACAATCTTACTTTAAACACATTTACTACTTTCCAACTAACAATTTTACTAATGCAATTTGTATATTGACTTTTCAGTGGTTCTCTTTTGCCTAGCAGCTGTCATTTTTCCGATGGGTTTCCACGTGGATGAAATAGGAGGGCAACCATATCAGCTACCAAACAGCCATCAAGTTGGGGTTTCGTATATTTTGTTTGTACTCTCCCTTTGGATTACTGTAATCTCGGAGTTGTTTGCTGGAAAAGTTTGCCTTCCACATTTTTAAGCAAGATTTAAATACAGTATTGTGAAAATAATAATAAGTAATTAACAGTATACTTTGTATACTTTCAGCTGGGCCTACTGAAAGGCAACTGTTTTGTCTGTTTTAGCTGTAATATGAGACAAGCAACTATGCTGATGAAATGGGTAGGAAATATACAGCTAGTAGCACTCTATAACGACTATATCTAATTACACTTTAGTATCGAAGTATACCATCATGACATTGTAGGATTAAACCAATTAGTAATTAAATATTTTTATAGTACACAAATTTTAGTAAGTTGTTTAGTATACACTTTTTTATTTTATACACTTTAGTTATCTTAGTTTTGTTGTTTATTTTGGTAATTATTCCTAACTGTGACTGGTAATTTATAGAAACTAAAAATGTCTTAGTTGTATTTTTAAAAAAACACTTGTATTATAACCATTCTTACAATGGTTATACACAACTGCACAACCATGGAAAATAACTGCACAACGAATCTGGTATCTCTGTTTATTAGGCAAAATTGTTAATCACTGCACCAACTGAAAACAACACTTGGAACGTTCAATAGTGTACGAGACAAATAAAGGGCTGAGTACACAAAAAATGTATTCAATGAACATACTTATCAACGTTTAGGGAGCTTCCTAATTCCTGTGGTAAAAATATGTTTGACCTTGCTGCCTGAGCCACTTATCCATAGCTTTGTCTTTGTGCCGTGTAAAAAAAAATTTGTGAAGACCGAAAAGTTGAAAAACAAACGGCACAAGTTTGGAACTAAGATGGATGTGGCAACAACTCTCGATGGAAATTTTCGATCTCTTGGAAGGAGATGACATTTTTGAAAATGAACAGAAGAGTTGTTTTTATTATCTTTTTTAAACAGTCGACTGAATTTGATTTTTAGTCTGTCTCTTTAATTATTTTATGTCTTTTGTGTTGTAACAAATATTTGTATAGTTCAAAAACTTTGGATCTGATTAATTAATACATTTCAAATTTTGATAGCTGTCGATAAGCTATTACGATTAAGTATTGATTTTATTTATTGTGTTTTCTATTTTTGAATATTATTAACTATGTCTACAAATTACAAAACTAAATTTTTTTAGTTTCTGAATTCAGATTATCACGCTGAAAGAATAATTACCATTGTTTATTTAGTTTTAACAGCTGTATGATGTGTGATTTTTACCAAACATATTTATATTGGTTTTGACATATATGCTCTCTTATAACACACGTTTGTTTACTTAAAGTGTCTTATTTTAATAGTTCTGTTAATTTGTATGGAAAACTATTCATAATTCTTTGTCTGTAGAAATGGCTGTGCCGTCTAAAATTTAATATTTTTATTTATTCACTTCAGTTTCCATATTATAAATTTGAATGTGTTACAATTATTTATACTGTATTGTAGCCTATATGCAATTTCTTTTCTTTATCCATTATAATTTTTTGCATTTTCTTCACAAAATTCTAAATTTTAATTCTTTCAATAATAAAGTTTGTATTTATTTAAAATCAAAAAATATTGTATTAATTTTATTATTTAAAGAAAGAAGACATTTAAAACAAAAAGGACATGACATCCATATTCTACACTAGCAGTAAAGATTTACAATTATTTAAAGAGTTGCATCAGTTTCAGATAAAATTTAAATTGTAGATTTTCACTGATATTTTGAGGATAAATACCTTTATTTTCAGACATTTTAAATGATAGCTTAATGTTTTATAGATATGAACTACCATTCCAAGGCTAAAAACGTTTATAAAACTGTTTACTATGTTGCATGTGTTATGTAATTTAAATGTGTATTCTTGCCTATACAAATATGTATTCATAGCTACTTTTTGTGTTTGTGTTTGCTTTTTGCACATGTGTTTGTAAAACTATAAAATTTCTCCTCAAAATTTGTTGCAAGTACTTTATTGTAAGCATCAAATTTTATATTTAATTAATGCTATAAAAATTCAAATTTTCATTCCCAAGTAACGATTTTAAAACTATTAAAGATCGATCTTATATAATCTAAATCCAATTTAAGTTTATTAGTTATAACTCAATCGTTTACAGGTTCAGATTTTAATAGTACTATGTTTACAATAGTACTATAATTGTTACAATATCTGTATACAAAAATTTAAGTTTTAGATTTTAACATAGGAAAAAATTAATTTTTAAACCAAATTAACAAGTTTTAAATGCTTTTATGAAAGACATATTTTATTCAACGACAATGCACTCTAAGTTTGATTTAGTTTTCTTTGTTATGTATACATTTTACACTTGCTTTGTGGTGTCAGTGTTTTATATTATTGTTATGTACAAATGTATGTTTCACTATGTATTATATTTGTTTAATGTGATATGTATAATAGTTTTATTTTTGTAGGTGAAAAGGAAAACAGGAACTTGTTAAAGACATACTCTTATTGTATTTTTTATGTTATTAAAATGATTGCACAAAATGAATGTTATATTTAATTATTTTGTACTGCTTTTTGTACGGTATTTTACTAAAATTCGATCACGCTTGACCGCTAACGTTAGTTGAGTGAATTTCCAAATTTAAGTTTATATGTTTTAGGGTTTCAATCAACCAGTAGGGAAATTGGTCTCCTCAAAAGGCTGTGTGTACGAAATATATTAGTAGAATTTGTTTGCACCTCAGCCTACAGCCCCAGCTCATGCGTTGCTTTGTTCTGCTCGCAGCATAAGGCTCGCTTTGCGAGTTTGCACCTCGACCTTGCAGCCTTCGATCAGAAAATGCCCCCACGTGTATTTGATCCGGCTATTTTTATAGTATTTTACATCTTAATCGATTTTGAGGGAACCAGACGGCCTGTAAGGTTGTGTAAAAAACCAAAATGTGCAGAATAATAGCCTGTATTTATTTTTGTAGCTAAAATCCAAAAGTGTCTCATTCTAATACAAAAATCTCAAAAAGTGTGTTCTTCCTGTCAAAAAACGGTTTGGTTGTTTAATTTTTTGTTAACGAACTCGTCTGAGCGATTAGAAAACTAATGTATGTACAAAATCAGATGTAAAATGCGTCTGTTAGAGTGTAAACACATGTTTTATACAAATTATAAATATGTTCTGGGGACCATGATCGGTGCTCATTGATCACTCCTGACTTTAGGTCTCACCATGAGAGTCACTGCAATTGCTCATCGTTCCTATGGAAATTCGCTAAAAACAAATTTAGCCTTTAACTTGGATCGGATGATTTCTATTTGGTGGTGTAACAACAAACTGTTTTAGTAATTTAACAACTCTCCGAGTATGTTTAACTGTGTCATAATGTATATATAAGGTACTTTAGTAAAGATAACTTTTCTGTTACCGTTGGAAATCTAGAACATGCTAATGTTCTGAATATGCTAATGTGTAACTATGATGTCACTTAGCGCCAGCAATCCTTTGAAGTTGTCCTCCAATTTTTATTAATACATTTTGTGTATCAGAATTTATTTGTTCATCTTCGGATGATAAAAACCATCACTAAAAATATTTAAGAAACACTCTATGTAACACTAGCACCAGTTATTAAGATATTAGTTATATAAGTAACACGGTTGTAATAAGCTTCTTTACAGCACAAGCCAAAAGCCAAGTTAATTACACTAGTAGCGTAAAGTAGCTTTTCCACAAGTGTTATAGCCTAAAACTATTTTTACCCAATCACAAATAAATCATTTTTAAATTGTTAAAAATATAGGCATGCATGTTGAATGTAAATAGTTTGTAGTGAATAAATACAAAGGAGTGGAAGTGTAAACAAATTTTGATCAGTTGGCAATTACAATAACAATTTTCAGTTCACAACATTCAATAATCTGTTCATACGAAAACAGGAATGAAATCTAAGATATATATAAACTTAGAAACATAAACAAGAATTAATTAAATAAAAACCGGGACATTGGTTACTTTAATCAGTTGTAAAGAGTGTTTTTAGTAAATGATTATTTGCAAAAAATATCAAAATTAAAAATAAGTACATTTAGGTACTTAGAAATAAATACTAAGTAAATAATACCTAAATATTTCTGTTTCAAATCGGTAAACCTAAAACAGACCTTAAAATTGATAAAGCATCCTGGGCCTAAAGTAATTTATTTTAGCTTTGTATAATCGGTCTTTATTTATTAAATTTTTTTAAATTCTCTTTATTTTATTAACTAATGTTTTGAGGTTAAAGAATCAAATCAATGCTATCTCAGCAAACGGTATATATTTGCTTAGTTGATTTAATCCTACAAACATTTTACAAAATGACCATTTAATTCATTGTGGATCAATGGGATCACAATTTGAAGCCAAGTAATCTGGTCTCCTCGTCCCCTACTTCCATTACAATAGCTCCCTGCCAAACAGTGTTGAAAGAAATATCAAGCTCCACGCTAAACAGTGTTGAAACAAATTTCAAGCTCTCCCCAAACAACGTTGAAAGAATTTTGAAGCTCTCCGTAAATGAAATCAGCGACGAAAGAAATTAACTATTTTACACAGGTTTCTATGTGCACATATATATTAAATATATTGGTCAACTGGCAGGTACAGACTTTAGAAAGTTTGGTAGATATTAATGCAGTTTAATTAAACCTTCAAGATGTTATTATGCAAGAAGAACAAACAGTGAAAACTGTTGTGTTTTTATAGTCAGAACTTCAGTTTTGTGTTTTACTTAGAAAATTTATTATTATTCTGATGGAATGTACATTTTATTATAATTCGAAATTATTAAATCAAAACAGTTATTCCAATTTAAATTTTGAAACAAAATCGTCACTCAAAAAATGCCTATATATTGTTTTAATTATTTAGGATATTAATATGTTTTAATTACCGGTATTGTAAAATATAGAATATATATGTGCCCACTATAGTGGAAATCTGATTAAAATCAGCCACCATTTTGATTTTTGTGATTCTAATTCAGTTTTTTAGTATATTTTTTCTTGTCTTGGCAATGCCTTAAAAATGAGATATCACATAACCATATTGTCTATTTAACAATTTTGGTTTATTACCAATTTTGGGTTACCCCCAACGAACACAGAAAAATAATAGAAGGGCCACTTGAACCGAAAGCTGTCACCACCCGTATAGTGCTGCCTACCACAAGATGGGGTCCGCTGCGGATGAGTCACTGAAGTAGGGCGCGCCTAGACCAATAAGAAATCACCTTTGCAAAAACATAACATTTTTAGGTCAATGGGACTGTCAGCTTAAATAGGCTAAGTTATGTTTAAAAAAACTATATTTATCTTTCAAGTACATATTTAATTTCAGTTTATTATTTATAATATCATCTAGTATACATTTATTATAATTTCTCTTTGAATTAAATGTCAAACTGTGACTTTATACATGTTGGTTTTTTCTTTTTGAATAGTAAGTAATTTTATTATTACTTATTACACCAGCCTGTGCGTGGAGCCTTAGGTAGAATGTAATTACAAACAAAAAAAAAAAACAGATAAATATAGTTTAAAAAAAC
>JAGFPH010000011.1:359138-390033 GCA_018207615.1 Philaenus spumarius | reverse complement strand
ACCACCGCTTCAATAAGGTAAGCCTGGGAATATGTACAAAGTAAAAACCAGACAAAAGCGAGTTTGCAAATGTAGGCCTAAATGTGAATTATGAGCAAAAGCTTCATCTAAAATTAATTCCTAGATACGCCACTTATCACATAAAATATAATAATCAAAATGAAATTTTGTATGTACCGTAAAACAGGGTCAATAGGGACAATTTCGAATATTATTTTGCTATAATTTAGCTTCCAAACTATATATAACACCCAATTTTCATGCTTAAAAGTTGGTCGTTGTTCTTAGGCACATATACACACCTTTATTTTTCTTCTCTAGTTACCTCTGATTTTTTTAACGCTGTCCCTATTCCCCCCAATGTTGGGGTCAATAGAGACAGCCATTTATTTTGTACATAAATGCCTGTTAGGTGTTATGGGGTCTATAGGAACAGTAAACTTCTTTTTTTTAATACCTTAACTCAATGGCTGCTAACATAGAGTATAAAAAGTTCTGAGAGTTTATCTCAGTCATAGTTTTCTAGAGTAGAATATAACCTTAATTGTGTTACCGAGTTTAAAAGTATACAACAAAATATATTCATTGGGAAAAAAATATAAATATTTTTCACAGTTTTTGTCCCTATTTACCCCCATTTTACGGTAATTTCAACTTTTGATCTTTTATATAGCAACATCACACTATGAAACACTATGAGTATGTAATAAAAAACTAGTCAGCATATAAAAAACATTGTATCTAGATTTCATTGGTGTAATAAAACACATTAACTTGAAAATAGCAAATTATTTTAAAAAATCAATATTTAATGGTTATTGTTTTTTTTTTTATAAATTTGGAGTAGTATAAAAGGAGCCCTGAACAACCAAGAATTTGACTTCTAAGCAAATTAGCCCATCTTTTTAATACATAAGATCAATTTCTGGGATTATACAGGGTGTCTTGCAACTATATGAACAAACTTTATCACGTTATTCAGCATGTTAAAAGAAACAAAAAATGTAATATAACATGTGTCCTATCTCCTCTGTCTGTATGTGTTTTTACAAAATACTTAATATTTTTAGAAGTAGAAAAGATATTGAGCTCAAACTATAATAAGCTTCATGCTATATTTTTTTAGCAACATTTAAAATTAGTGGCCTTTTTATAATACGAAAGTACTGCTTTTACTTTCTCACTATACTATAGTATAGAGAAAGTATAGTGATCACAAAAAAATCGATTTTGAGATTTTTGTGGAATATCCCTTTTAGGACCCCCTGAGCCCAAAAAAGTGTTTTTTTACAAAATATTTGTATGTATGTATGTCTGTATGTAGGGTATACAAAGCTAGAGCGAAAACTATTTGATCGATTTCAAACAAATTTGCACCAGACTTGTTAAGTAGGCCTGTTGTATAGATGAACGAAAAACGGTTTTGAAACATTTTGAAAAACAGCCCCCTTTTTGGCAAAAAACTCCCAAAAAATCAGTTGTTATTTTTTTTATAAAAAAACGGCTCTAACGATTTTGATAACATTTTTCTTATTTTGCTGCTTTTAATGTACCCTACCATATGCAAAAAACCGCATCTTTCTAAAAATTCTCGTTTAGCTAGTAATAATAATAATAACTGATTTTTTGGGGTTTTTTGGCAATAAAGGGGGTTGTAATTTCAAAAATTTTCAAAATCTTTTTTCGTGCATCTATACAGGCCTAATTGACGTGTTTGGTGCAAATTTGTTCGAAATCGATCGAATAGTTTTTTTTGTAGATAATAACAATAATATTTATTAGTTAATCTCCTACTTTAATAAAAAATCACCTCTCCTACCCCACCCTACAAGTCACAGTGAATCTGTTTAATAATTTAAATATGTTTGTGAGAAAGTATGTGCCTGTTCCTGGTACCGTTTATTTTATTTCTTTTTGCAGTAGGTTTCGAATAAACAGTCACTGTACAGTTAAAATAATATTTTCATCCCTTAAGAAAATCTCATGAGTACGCCCTTCAAATCTTCAGATGCTAAAAAAGCATGATATAAATTTAAATGCACATGAAAAACGCTATGTTGTATATTTTTGTGTTTTATTTTAATTTACATTGAATTAGGTTTTTTTTAGTATCACAGACTATTTTTCTTCCTTTTGATAGGTAAAACTGTCTCTAAATTTGCATAGTAATTCTATTTGCCAATTCGTTATTAAAATTGTTCAAAGTCTTGTACTTTCAGCCTATTTAGTTAAAGTTGTTAATTTAAATTTCCAAAAGATATTTAATTGTTTATCTGTTACCAATATCGAGTGTCTGATAGAAATTGTGTTGACTAACAGAACTTTGTACACTTGAACCACCTAACTAAAACTAAAAACACTTCATATATTACTTCACATATGTACGTACATGAGTAACAATGTAATATAACAGCTGATTTCATCCATCATCTGTAATACTTACAAAACTTAGCATAGATTATACTTTTGGGCTTATGTTTACAACTTCAATCATTATAACTTCTTGTGAAGATGATTTTCTTAAAATATACTTTAAAAAACTAATGTATGCTGTAATACGTTATAAGATTTGCTTTGAATTTATAAAATGAATTTAAATAAAACCTTTTATTATCAATATATTCATTTATACAAGTTTAAGGAAGACACCCATTCGTTTATATTCAGAAACGTTTGTACATCTTCGTATAACATATAATTAATATATTCCATTATTAATTTCTTCGTTACGGTATAATATTAATAACTTTTAAATGATTTGATCTATCAATTTGAAGTTAGAAAGCAATTAAAAGACAATATTTTTATCTTTATTTAGATATATAATAATGAATATAAATACAACATTTTAACAAATAGCTTACAGTTTTATAATCCTTTAAAATAACTCTACAGTAAATTATAAACTGTTGTTAATCATTTAATAATAATTTATTTTTATTTTTTTTATTGTAATTTAATTTTATGTTAAATATTATTTCCTTATTTTAAAAACAATTAGGAAATATTTGTCTTGCTGGACTTATAAAAATGAATAACTTAAAGACACAAATAACAATTGAGAAATAAAAGCTTTGCTTTATTTAATTAACAGATAGTAAAAAATTGTTTTCTTAATACAGTAACTGGTAGTAACATTCTTTCAGTTCAAGATATATTTAACATATGATGTTAACCAATGTTCATATTCAAGTTTCACAATAAAATTAATACAAATTACATACATAGAAAATTACATAAAATTTGACAAAGTATATTGAAAATTATGTCAGGAATGTTTTGATTCTAGTGGATAACATTTAATAGTTCAATTATTTTCACTATTATAAATTATAAGCATATTGGTAGAAACACAAAAAACTTAACCCTCGGGAGGTTAGTGCCGACTTTTCCCAAATTAATAGACTATTACATCAAACATAATAACAAAAGAAATATTGTAATAGATATCGTAAACAAAGATTAATTAATTAAGCATGAAAATAATTAGTGGTTGTTGTCTTATTAGTGTGGTATAATTATTTGTGTGAATTGAATTTTATAGGAAGCACAAAGTTCAAAGTTTATTCACAAAGGTTATGATAGTCATTAATTATTGATTATTGAGATAATGTTCGTTGAAACTTTTTTTTTAAATAACAGTTTGTAAGTTTTTACAATTATAATAAGAACTATATAAGTCTATTAAAAATTGGAAAGTTCTTATGAATATTTTCTTATGGGTAGGCTTAGTGATTTTCTCATGGTCCGCCGGGCCCCCCAAAAGCCATCTGAGGACGTGGGCCAGTGGCGCACCGATGATTTGGCTTTGGCGGGGAGGGGGGGGGGGACTAAGCTCAGGTCAAAATAATGTATGTATATATTCAATAAAATGTAAATGGATGGAAGTTCTTTAACTTATCACAAATTCTGAAACATTATATATTTTTTTAAAGTGAATGGTGATGGGCTTGAGTCAGACAATAGTAAAATATAAACATTCTTTCCGCTAGATCACCTCGCACTGACAAACGACGGTCTAGCCAGCACCCCAGCACTCAGCCTTATTAGGGCCATGTTATACGAGCGCTATCAACGCTGGCGAATCTGTGTTAACCGGGTGTTGAGCGTTGCCAACGGGGATGACGCGATAACGACAAGGTGCTATCATCTCCGAGTTATACGGAGCGCTGTCAACTCGCACTCGCAGCGCAGCTACTAGAGAGGTCAGAGTAGTAAGAAGTATCGACTTTGTCCTGGTTCTAGCAGTTATTTTTTATTTCAAAGTGGTTATTGTGTACTTAAAAGTGACAAAATGTTTGACACGGAAAAAATTATTTACGGTGTCGAACAGCAGCCACCTTTATATGACATTAAGTCAAAGAATTATATCAATAAACAGTTGAAACATTAAAGGTCTGATGTAGTGGCGGCCATCTTGGACTTTTATCCCATAAGAGCAATGTTAAATTTCAAACCATTTATTTTGTTTATTTTGTATCATACAATTTTTTGCAAGGTCTCATTTTAAGCAAAATCACAATACGCATTCGTTTTGCATTTTAGATTTTTTTAAATGCTTTTCATTTGTTATGTAATTGACACTTTGTAAGTACAAAATTTGAATTTTTTTCCTAAAACAATAAAAAATTAATAATGAAAAGTAATTTGCAAGCCGGATCCGAAATTTTATAAAGAATATTTAGTTTTTTTTTCAGCACTCAATTACAAAAGATGGATTTATAAAATGGTTTGAAATGAGGCAATGTCAAAGCGATCAGCTGCAAGAAATTGTACTGTTTAGATAGGGCTATAGAGTTAAGTGCTTGTGTTTCCGGTTGCTTTCTCGTTTACTGGAACGGACCCTTAAGTGAAACTGTCCTGTTTATACACGATTTGAAAGCACTGGATCTGTATCCCACCGTCTAGCCTTCCTCATATTATGTTTCTATTATTTGTAATACACCTAGACAGTCTAACTGAATGGAGTCTATTTTGGAAGTGAGTGATGCGACATTGACAAGGCCTCAAAAACGCGTTGCATAACACGGGACCCGCGTTGTCCAAGCGTTACCAATGTCGCACTTTCGACGTCCCGTATAACTTGAGAATTTAACGTTCGGTTTTTCAGTGTTATCAATGCGGCGCTTTTAGCGCTTGTATACCGTCAACTCATGAACCAGACCGCCGGGACTCAAACATCACTGTTAGAAAATCATGATTGTGAAAGGTAGGGATCATATTTATCACGAATTTAATTATAAATGTAATTTTTAATTGAATATCGACTACGTTTTCAACAATCGGTTAGTTTAAAATAAAATCCAATTTACTAAAAAGACCTGGGGGGGGGGGGGGGGCGGGCCCCCTCCCCCCCCCCCCCCCTTTGGTGCACCTGGGCCCGGGCAAATGACCCGAGAAAACCGGTCTGACTACGGCCCTGATGACACCAAACACGACATGATTATGATAATATAATGCATAATAATGAGTCCAAACATACTTGGCATAGTTTTGTTAGCAGTCTTGTAATAGCAACATAAAGACAGTTGTTTTCAAAATACGAAATTTGAAATTGATAAATATTTTTATACAGTTCTATTTAGAACTAAATTACAAAATTTTTTTACACCTATGAAAAAATTACAAAAAATGTTTACTACTTTTTATGTAGGCCTAAAGTTGAACTTTTTCCTTTCGTTACTGAATATTTTTTGTTTCTTGAGCCAATAACTTTTACAATTTTACATCAATAAATTTTTTTAATTGCATATAAGAATTCTTTGAACCTTTTTATACAAAAAAGGTACAGAACACTTTTGGATTGGTATATAACTACTATATTTGGCAAATTTTTAAAAAACATGCTTGCCAACGCCAAGAAATCCATTTTTGTTAACATTGCCGGTTCTAGGTTTTAAAATGTCGTCAACAAATCATTACGTTTATGCATACATTATCATAATCATGACGTGTTTGGTGTTATTTTCTTTTAAATTTAACTAAGATTTCAAGTACGACATTTAAATTTGTTAAAATTTGTTATTTATCAAATCAGCAATTGCTTACTGGACACCCTAGTGTTGAGTCATCTTCCTGGTCATACCCAGGCGCTCGTGAGTGCGGGCATTGGTGTGGGTGTGAGAGTAAAGGGTCTCCTACTGTGGTCGCTGGGTCTCCTAAGGGCTGGGGCCACGCGGTCCGGTTTCAATAACGACAGCAAGGTTTTAAATTGGCGCGTTCAAACAGTCCGTCTTAAATGCACATCCCGATTTCCAACGGATGGTGCTGCCGCACTGCAGGATCCCGAGAAACGGGAAGGAGATTCAAAACACGTGCATTTTCTAGTATGCGTTCAGACAGTCCGGTTATTCGGGTGCGTTGCATTGCTTCTTGTTGTGTTTACTTTTGTCAACCCCAAAATGTTTCATATGGACAAACTATTAGAATGTACATGGAAACCCACCACATTCATGTACATGTTTGTAGACATTGATAGTGACAGTGATTGTGATAACGATGGTTAAAAAAATATCAATTGACTGAGATTATAAATACATTGGTAATTTAAAATTATATTGAACATATCGTCAGTAAAAATCTATTTTGTCTAAAAACATATTCGATTTAGATGAAATTTGATATACTGTATGTATAAATTCAATATAAAATTCATTATTGTAATTGTAACCAAATCACATTGCCATTATATATAATATTATTATTATTTATACTTGCCTTAGCAATCCTTTTAGAAGTCTTTATATCTTTTCAGCTGTTTCACCTTTTCATTTTCAGGCATCATCAGAACGAATACACAAAAAACACTTCTCACAATTACACTAACTTATGAACAGAGATTAATATGATATTTAACACAAAATAAATAAAAAAATAATAAATAAAGGCACAAAATAGATAGACATAAAGTGTGATATGATAGACTTGATGACAGTCGCATACTGTGACTTAAATAAATTTAACAAGTGTTTTAAATGTTTTAACAAGTGTTTTAAATGTTTGACCAAGTGTCGTTTTGTGTTTTTATTTATTATGTTTTCATTTATTTATGTGTTAAATACCAAATTAATCTCTGTTTGTAAGTGTAATTGTGAGAAGTGTTTTTTGTGTATTCGTTCTGATGATGTCTGAAAATAAAAAGGTGAAACAGCTGTAAACGATATAAAGACTTCTAAAAGGATTGCTAAGGCAAGTATAAATAATAATATTACAATATAAAACATTGATAGCACTACTATAACATTTAAATTAACAGGACCAGTAACATTACTGCTATCATCAAAGTTTCCACCCAACCTATATGCGAGATTGTGCATAGTCTACAATGGCTTAAGTATTGCAATGCATAGTGATTTTGAATCATATAATTAATAATAATTTTCAAAAATATAAACTAAAAATGAAAAATAGATTTTTAACCCTACAGTTGTCGATGTTAATTTGTTGATGTGCGTGTTGCAAGTACATTTTCAAAAATTCGCCAAATAGCTTATAGTAATTTTATTATAAACCAATACAAATGTGTTCCATAGCTTTTTTGTAGAGAAAGGTTCAAAAAATTCATATGTGCCAGTAAAAAATTGATTAATTATATTATAAAGTTATTAGCTCAAGGAACAAAAAATGTTCAAGTAACGAAAGAAAAAAATTCAGAAAACATTATACGTGAGCTGATACTGAAATTTAAGGATTAAAATTATATCATTTGTAACGTACTGTGCCATAAATGTACACAAAACGTAAATTATGTGAGTATGTTGCCGTTAAGGCATGTAAAATAAATTTAAGATACAAACAACAAAGTTAGGTTAGGCCTAGAGTGATGAACCATCATTTTATTTAATATATATAGTAGAACAAACCCTCGAGGCCTTCCGGAAACTGCAGCGTGCAGTCCTGTAGTCACCATTGCACTTGCAGAATATTAGGTTCAAAATGTCATCTTTGGCTATTAGATCTTTTGCTCTAATAGGGATGAGATAGTTAAGCAGTCCATCGCGTTCTGCTCCCACCCCCATTCCTCTGGGTGTAAGCTAGTGTTGTCACCGTTATATCTGAAAGTAGCACCGATGACTATGATGTTTGGCTGATCCCTCGGATGGTGGGAGGGATGAGATATCGGGCTGCACATTCGCCACAGGCTTGACGATTGTGTCGTAGCAATATTTGTTGAGTGATTTTTCTTTCTTCGGGGCACCGTACCACCGGAGGAAACAATTATTGCCCTGCTCTGGAATCTGCTTATGAGTGGCTGAAAGATTGTTAAAGACTTCAGCAGCATATGCTACATCTGCATCCTTCTTGAACAGTTTGGCAAATGCAAGTTTGCTCTTGAGGAAGGCTGCTGTTGTATCACATCCTGTGAAAGCATATATGAGCATAATGAATTGAGCTCCTGTAATTCAGCGGTGGAAATACAGACTGGTTGGCACCTTTACTCGGCCCAGTTTCATAATTATGATGTATTGGTCTTTGGGGATTAGCACAATCAGAAGGACTATGAGGTCTGTGTCCTATCCAATGACAACGACTTGTGAATCTGTTGACTTATCAATGGCTGTTTCAAAACAGGGGCCTGTTTCATCACATAAGCTGCAATTCTTTCGGCTCACGTATGTTTTCTCCTTGTGGAATGAACTTTAAGGGTGTCAAACCTACAAGGTTGAGCTTTTTCCGTCATAACTTTTACACTCACACAGGACACTTTCCTATCACTTTCGTACAAGTTCTCGTCACAAACAAAATACGTTTGCATCGACATTGCGATATAATAATAATAAAATATACCGGATATTATACAAATAAAATATACCGCATATAATACTAATAAAATATAACGGATATTAAAAATAAAATATACTGCATATAATACTAATAAAATATACCGGATATAATAATAATAAAATATAAAGGCGCAAAACACAATAATTCGACTTCCTACGGACGTATGACATTATATAAACTAACTCAACTAAAGCGAGAAACAAAACATTTTTCCATCGACATAGCGACATAATAGTAATAATAAATAATATACTGAGGCGAAATGCACAATAATTGGACTTTCTACGAACGAGAGCATATATCTCATTAACGGTTACAGATAGCAAAAATACTATAGGTATAAAAAATGTAGAAAATTTTGTCAGCTTTAATTTTGTATATGTATATACTTTTTGTAGGGCCAACCCCTACTGAGATATATACACAAAAACGAGACCTTTAACCCCCCTACCCCCTCTTCCGCCACCCCTAGGGTCAAGGACTTTTAGTATGTTATACTACTAGGTACTCCAAACAATGTACCACAGTTGGTCTTTCCGCTTATTGACTTTCCTTCTAGAATCATTCGTTGACTGGGCTACAACTGTTCTTTGTTTACAAATTATGAATGTATTATGGACTATTTTGCAGGTTATGCATTTCTAACATAGGTTATTATTATACTACAGTACATTATTTTCATTTTAATAAGAGTTCTATGTGACTTTATTGTTATAAAATGTATTATAACACGATGTTATAGGTTATAAACTACTTTTATACGAATTAATTGTAGAATAGTAGTAGGTTACGATTTTATAGGCTATTGACTACTTTTTGGATAGGTAATTTGTACCATTAAAGAGCAATAGTGCTTAATGCTAAATGTTCACTTTTCATAAAAGATTAATAATCAAACAAATGAAGTACTAAACTAATTTATTTTTGTTTCTTTCAGGGATTAGCTTTTAAAATAGAAGAAAGACAAGCATTGGGTATTCATGGCTTGCTTCCTCCAAACGTTATGACAATGGAAATTCAAGCGGAACAATGCATGAATAATATCAACAACATTGCAGATGAACTGGATAAATTTATTTACATTTTTCAAATTCTAGTTAGTATTTTACTACTGTAAACTAGCAGAGACAGATATTATTAGGCTACTCAAAAATAATTACCAAGAAATTTAAGAAATCAAAACAGAAGCTATTATGAATACTTAGCTATTATTAATTAATGGGAATGGCTCACCTAAAAGATAATTTTAACCCAAGAAAACCTAAATCAGCATCCAAGTTGCGACGACCCACCCACCTTCTCAGCCCTCCTTCTTCAGCTAGCTCTACCACCGGTAAGCGTGACAAAAGTGGACGGTCTCGAAAGAAACATTATCTTGTGGATAATATTCCTTACTTAGTTTTGGAAAGGAATTTATTTTAATATATTCAATTTTATAAAATCGACTCTTGTCAGGATCGTACCGTTTGGAGAACACTTTACCTTCGTTATAGCAAGTTATAATCTATCTTATTACTAACACTCATAGATATCTATTATCGGTGAATTCAGGACTATTTACCAAGACAATATAAAAAAGATTTTTGTTTTTAAAAGAAATAACTGATTATATAAACAAATTAATAACAACTGAAATAATAACTGAAAATAATATCCTCTTATATTTAAACCTTTATTTCAATATACACAATTATTTAATTGGCGTCTTAAAAATTAATTTTTAATTATGCGGCTTTACTAATTGGTATTCTTCTATTGTTGTTCTGTTTACTGGGCGTGTCTAAGTTATCAGCCCTTCCCTGCAGCTCAAAACTTGCTTTCTTAAACTAATTTTCGTGTTAGCTTTGGCCTTGATTTTACTAACACATATTCATGGAAATCCTACAACTCCCGATCCTGTGGATTGATTCTGGATTGGTTTTCGAATAATTTCTATTCTCTTCTTCTGGACTGGGTACGAACTCGATTTTTGGTTATACGATTTCGCGTTCGGTTGTTACGGCCGTCCGCGATTTCTTCATTGTCTCGGATCGCAATTTTCTGCGTTTCCGGTTTTCCACACTTTTTCTTCTTCCTGCTTCTATTCAAAAAACCCTTTTGTATTCTTAATTTTTATTAAAACTGTTACAAGAGTTAACTTAAACCTGATATTTTTATGTTAGCTATTAATTTTTCCAAAATTCTTTTTCTGTTCATTCTCTCTGACGTAAATTTACTCTTATTTATATTAATCACTTTTTCAAAATTATAAAATTTTTATTATTATAAAAATTTGAGCTTTTGGTTTTTTACATCCTTTTTGTTTTAACCATAACTTTTTTGTTTTAATGATTATCAAAAAGCTTTACTAGCATTATTTTCTGCTTTACTTTTGCTTAACCTATTTACATAAAAATATTCACTTTTTTTTAACAACTTTTAATTTTCTATTGTTCTATTCTTGTTCAGTATTCTTGCTAAATTGGACTTTAATTTTATGCAGTTTGGATTGTGATTAGGCCCGTTGAAGGACTTAGTATTTTCAGCTTGATAGAAAAAATACACTGAGCCTTGCTTATATACCGTTTTTAATTGTTGAAAGATTAGACCGTTTTTAGAATTATTTCAATCACAATTATTGCTGTTGAAAAGAAAAATAGCGGTTCTATAAATATGCAGAATGGGCTGCTAAAATAGGCTTTATTCACTTTAGGTGCAGATAGAGTATATTCATCGTATTTGTCTTTATAAAATGTATTCGAGAAAAAAGTCAAGGAAGCTGTTTGCCACATTGAACAACTATCCGTATCCTCTCTTTTTCCTCGTCAAACATGTTTACAATGCCAGTGTGTTCTCTAAGAATACAGTAGTTACTACTGTATTTCTAAAAGCTTTTTATTATTAAAAACGGATGTACTTAATAATAATCGTCAATCGTTTGTACTTTGAGGATCTGTGAAATTTATGTTGTGCCATTTATTTTGTTATTCGCCATTTTGTTATTCGCCACATGGAACTATTATGTTGTGCCTCTTAAACACACTTGGGTGTTTCATTTTCTAAACAATAATTTGTCAATATTCAGTCAATTTCCAGGAAATCAATGAGGAACTGTTAATGAAAATAGATACAACTGTTTACTAGTTTTTGGTGACAAATTTACATGCATACTCACACAATCTAACTTCTTTCTGGATATACAAAAATAATACACACAGAAGATATCAACAGAATTATTTAAATTCATTGTAATCCTCTGTGATATTTATTATTATTATTATTATTATTGTTCATTGTTGTTAAAATTGATGTACATTAAATTATTACCTTATGATTTGATTATTTGATAATGTTAAATTTTATTCAACATTAACATTTGATGGGTAAGAAGTTTAATGTGTGGTACCTATTTGATTTCATTTTTACATTAAATGGAATGATTAACGTAAATAAATGCAAATATCTTCAGAATGGTTTGAGATATGGATGTGCGGTTTTCACCATTGATTTTGTCTTAAAATTCTGCATTGAAATGATGTATCATGACCACTTTCCTATTTAAAAAAAAGTTACATTCAAAATGGTGGATCCAAGATGGCGGACCAAATGTTTGACATCTTAATAAAATGTAAATTTTAAATGGAGTAGGTTCCTCAATCATGTATACCTTAATATTTTCCTTATATACGAAATATTAAGCCTTACTCAGACTTTTCACCCACCTGTAGTATATAGCATATAGCCTATATATACAGATACTGGCACGAATGCTGGAACTTGAGCAAACCGCTACTAACCTGACTAAAAGCATCAGTACCCGGTACATCTCTGTTTAACACTTTCACTGCTAAGGTCGCACATGTGAGCTTGACACTGAACACTATGAGAAGCGGCCGACGCACAGTGCTTCTTACGCCAACTCTTATATTGGGAGTATTTTCAATACGAAATGCATTGCTTGCTTCGCACGCCAACCCCCGTATTGGGAGTATATTCAATACACAGAGCATTGTGTGCTTCGCACGCCAATTTTAAGCCTGTGTGCTATGGACGCTCATGTGCGTCCGCTTTAAAATATTAGTGATTATTAGGCCTACGTAGAAAGGTTCAAAAATAAAAAAATTTCTACTCATTTAGGTTATAAATATAAAAAATAAAAGGTCAGTTCCTGGCATAGGAAATTTGAAATTTGCTTAGCGGTGAACGTGTTAAGGGTGAGGTAAACATCCACTAGTTCGTTTGAAGGATGAGTCACATTAGAAAGCGGTGTGGGAAAATGTTTTGCCAAGTGCCAGGGTTCACGCCGATATCTGTATATGTGTAACGTCTCATTTTAAGTCTGATTTGGTCCAAATTTATTAACTATATAACAATTTTTGGTTGTCTATGTCGCTCGGATGAGTTGGTTAGACAAAAAATCCAACAACCGGAAGCATGTTTTTGACCGGAAGTAACTAATTGTTTAGACTTTTTGTACAAGAATGAAACTTTTTAGGGTTTTATCTAAAACAATAAATGTAGGATATTATTCTGCACATTTTGTTTTTTTACACGACCTTATAGCTCGCTTGGTTTCCCTAAAATCGATCTAAACGTAAAATACCATAAAAGTACCCGGTTCGAATCCACGTAAGGAATTTTACAGCGAAGGCATCTTCCGATTTGAAGCCGGCGGGCGAGTGTGTAGGCTGCGGTTCCAAATCGGTCATTCGTCTTACAGTAAATAAAGGTATATTACAAAAAGGATATAAAAAAAGACAAACTGCATTTGACATAGGAATATTCTTTAAAAAAATCCGTAAATGATAATACGTCCGAAGCAAAAACTAACAATAGCATTTTTTAGCGTTAGTCTTAATTTAATATGAGGGGGAGGTTCAGCTAAGCCTTAATTAAATTAATTAATTAAGAAAATAAATTATTCTGTTACAGGATCGAAATGAAAGATTGTTTTTCCGCGTGTTGCATGACAACATAGAAGCTCTGTTACCCATAATTTATACCCCGACTGTAGGCCTAGCATGTCAGAAGTACAGCCAGATTTATACAAATCCTAAAGGAATGTTTATTACTATATACGACAAAGGACATGTCTTTGAAGTGTTAAAGAATTGGTAAGTTTTGTTAGGCAGCGTTGTACCTATGATTACAAACAACTTCTGGGTTTAAAATGTAATGCATTTTTTAGATCTTTGAGATCCAAGTTAAAGTAATTCCAGTTTCCTCGCTGCAAATAGCGCTGAAAACAATGTCTTAAAAAATTGTAAATGGAGTTTTTGACTAGGGTGCTAAATTAAGCCACCATCTTACAGAGAGGAGAGAGCAATATTTTATTACAGTTATATAATTTTAAACTAATATTTTTTTTGAACATAAAAATGATTCAATACAAATCTTGTCGTATATATAAACAATCAATGCTTGTACTTAAAAATAGATGTGGACGTATTTAGGTATCTGCCTCCCTGACGTCATTAAAGTAAGAGGCACCCCAGTTGAGGGTGCCAGCAGTTGGGCAACTACTACCCCTTTGCGGAAACAGACTCATAACGCGGCATTACTAAAAAAAATTCTCTAATATTTTCCTAATATTAAATTTTACACGATTTCGTTTTTGATATAAAAAATATGGTTGTAGTATGAATAAACTATTCATGGGTAAATATAAATTAGGTATAAATAGATGTCATAAGAGACAATTTTATAAGAATAGTCAGAGACAGTCATTCAGTGGTTGTGAAACAATGTCTTTTCTTCATGCAGGACAGTACACTAGGCCCAAACTAGCTGCGCGCGTGGCCTTCAGATCAGGCGAGTGGGCTGGGATCGAGGCGGGGGTACCTTTCTAAAAACTTCCGCCGCGCCGTATTGCCGTGACTCACTCAAGCCATTTCCCTTCCCTTGCCTGATACACTGGTAGAATGTCAGCAGGACGGCTAATACACTGGTTGCCACGCGCGCAGCTAACTTGGGCCTACTGTACGCAGTTCTTCAGGCAGGTGTTCAACCAACTGGGCTGTTCCTAACTCTACCTAGAAAAGCTATCGGCAGGTTTCCTCAGGTGTATGGTGCTTTCAACAAGTTCAATAACTTTTAACCGTTTATCATTGAACACTTTTTAGTCAGATGGACCGGATAGACGTAGGTACTAAGTATTTGGCTATGAAATAAAACATTTTTTTTATTTCAACAACAGTTTATTTAGAAAAAACTAAACAAATTAACTGTTCTGCTGGCTAATGGCTGTTCTGTTACAAAAAAACAAAATATTTCAAACATTTTATAGCTGTCCAAATGTAAGCTGGCATTCGGGCTTGTCGAGCTAAGGCGGGGCGAGGTGAGGGTGGAGGTGCAGGTAAAATACTTTCGGAATCCATTGACTCTGGCACATCCGATGACTCACGGAGATGATGATCACTTGACTAAAGGGCGGTTATCACGACACGGACAATACACGCACAGGGCAAGTAACGTACAGTGTTGCTCCCGTTTTCACTACGTGTACAGGCTTCGTACAACCTTCGTGCTTTTTCGTCATGCTCGAAGGGAGACAAAGAACATGGAGGCGAACGAACAATCCGAAAATGACCGAATACTTCACGCACAACCTTTTGCTGCCCGTAGGCAGCCTGTTTCTAGCATGTCTATCATTTTCACAAGACATACAAGCTCCGATCAGTTTCGTACAGTGTCATTTGAATCGCTCTCTCGACTGATTGCAAATAACACTGTCCGAAACCTGCACCACAAGTGAAAACTGACATCTGACTTTCTCATTGTTTCTTATGTAAACAATCATAGATCATCGATTCCGTTCAAACGACACTGTCCTAAGCCTGTATGTGCCTTGTCGCGTAGTACTTCACACCCTAGTTGTGGCTCATCCGAGTGAGTGGTACATGCGTTTTTAGTAGACAGGCGTCGTAAACGTTGTTATTACTTTTTGCAGTTATTATTAGTAATTTATGTTGTTAAGAGATTAGTCATTAAATTTGTATTAAGAGATTAGTTTTTTTTTTGAGATTAGTTATTTATATTTATTAAGATATTAGTTTATTATTTTTATATAGTTACTAGCTATCCCAATCCGGCTTTGCATGGATAGAGAAATCAAAGTTAAATGTATATTAACAAAAAAAAAAAAAAATCAATACATATTATATTATACTATGTTTTTTATGAGGATTTTTTAGTAACTTTGACCTCTCACCTCCCATAAAATTTTGAATTTTTTTAAAACCTTTCTTAGCGAGCACCTACGACCCTAGAGGAAGCTGCATACAAATTTCATTACAATCAGTTCGGTGGTTTTTGAGATTTTGTGATGAGTGAGTCAGTGAGTGGTATTTGGATTTTATAAATATAGATTAGTTAGGTTATGGCAGATCTCGATCAAAAGTAGGAATTGGTGGAAAGGTGTTGAACAGTCAATGAATTGACTAAAATTCTAATGGGAAATTGTTAGTAATGTATACAAGTTCATGAAAGAAGAGAATGACAGTGGGACTCCAACCATTCCTTTGAAGAAAGCACGTGATCGAACCGCTGCAGCAACGGGTATATCTATTAGGTCGGTTTCCCGAATAAATAGAGAACTAGATTCTTTTCGAGTAAGTGAAGAAGAACCAAAAGCTTTTTTGACGCCAAATAAAAGTAGAAAGCGGCAGAAACCAGTAACATAATTCTCTCTGTATATTTATATTGGAGTGGCTATATCTACACGAGCCGAGTCAACCCGTGCGGAGCGGAGCAGAGCCGAATTTTTTCCATGCTCTGAGAGCATACCGGAAAGGGTCGACTCGGCTCCGTTCAGCGCGCGGGTCTTGTAGTTACAGCCATAATATACCCGACCAGAAAGAACGTTCGGTCTGTTCTTCCATGCTGATTTTGCAATTCACGGTAGTTGTGACAGTTGTGGCACATATCGGAATGGTGCGGGTCTCTTAGATTTAGCCACTACTACAAATATACGCGGGACCATCTCCGCTCGGCTCGTGTAAATATAGCCGAAGGTTGATACACGATTTGAAAGCACTACCCTTTCTCATTCCCACACAATTCATCATATGTTTCTATTATTTGTAATACACCTAGACAGCCTAACTGAATGGTGTCCATTTTGGAAGTGAGGGACGTGATGTTCACTCCTCAAAAATGCGGTGTATAACACGAGACCCGCGTTCTTGATGAGTTACCAACTTCACGCTTTCAAGGTCCCGTATAACTTGATAATTTAACGCCCGGTTTTCAGCTTTATCAACGCGGTGCTATCAGCACTCATATACCGTCAACTCATGAACCAGACCATCAGGACTCGAACATCACTGTTAGAAAATCATGATTGCTTAGGGTAGGGATCATATTTATTTCAAACAGAACTATTATTTTTTCGTGATCTCATCACGAATTTAATAATAAACGTAATTTTTAATTGAATATCGACTACGTATTCAACGATCGATTAGTTTAAAATAAAATCCACAAAAAGGCCTACTGGGGGGGGGGGGGGACAGGTCAAGCCCGTTCGTCCCCCCCACCGTCGGTGCGCCACTGATTGTAAATAAATAGTCAAATTTTAAAATTCATTACATGTCACACAATACACAAATTTACCGAATAGGATCCAGAAAGAAACAGCTGGTAAAAATGGAAATTTAAAAAAAATAATAAGGGGTTGTTAATGAAAGAACCCTTATTTTTAAATGTATGGAGGATTTGGTAATTAATTATATCCGTGAACCAAATAATTCAATAATAAACCACTTATAAAAGAAACGTGAAATAGTGCTCCGTCAGGCCTTAGTAAAATATTGTATGTATAATTGAAGAGTAACCAAAAGAGAGCAAGATAAATCTTGGTATAGCCCACTGTTGAGATCAAACCAATTTCATTTTTAGTACCACATTCGTTTTAACAAACTGTTTTATATTAAAATCATAATTTGAAGTATAAAAGCATCAATTAAACAATTATTTGATTCTGGTTACAAAAAAAGTGATATCGTAGGCTATACAACGAAAATAGACTCAATGCTACTTGTACACACATCTTACTTATATAATAATTCAGTACACCCTTAAACGTTAGGTAACCGTATTGATACCTATTTCTGAAGAACTTACCGGGTTGATTTTAGTGTTGTTTGTTTTAAATGACAGAAAATGTTATTATAATTATCAAAAAATTATGAAATGTCAATTTTATTTCATGGGCATATTTAAAAGGGCACATTTTGAGTTTTTTGGCTTTTGTGTTAAAATCCTATTAATAGCTATTTCTGAAGATCTACCGGGCCGATTTTAGTGCTGTTTGTTTTAAATGACAGAAAACGTTGTCTTATTATCAACAAATTATGAAATATTAATTTTATTTCATGGGCATATTTAAAAGGGCACTTTTTGAGTTTTTTGGCTTTTGTGTTAAAATCCTATTGATAGCTATTTCTGAAGATCTACTTGGCCGATTTTAGTGCTGTTTGTTATAAATGACAGAACATTTTGTCATTATTATCAAAAAATTATGAAATGTTAATTTTATTTCATGGGCATATTTAAAAGGGCACTTTTTGAGTTTTTTGGCTTTTATGTTAAAATCCTATTGATAGCTATTTCTGAAGATCTAAAGGGCCGATTTTAGTGCTGTTTGTTTTAAATGACAGAAAATTTTGTCATTATTGTTTTATTATTTATTTATTTACTACAGTAGAACGTCGATAATCCGAACGTCAATAATCCGAAACGTCAAAAATCCGAACGCGTTCTGAGGCACAGCCCCTGCAAAAATTTTATTTTCGTTTTCGCAAATTCCACTTATTGCGTCGTTGAAAATTTCACAAAAATTTTCATCACAGTTTGACATTACTATATCTTTTTAAACACTTCTTAATACCTGCTGTCACACGCCCTCACAGCAGACTGGCTGTCAGTATTTTCACTGTCGCGCTAATAAGCTGCTTTAGCGCTAGCAGTAAACATACAGAAAATTCATTAATTTCTACTTGTGTAATCATTATAACAGTGTGTCGTACATACAGTAGTGTACTATACAGTATTTTTTTTATTTTTCGTTTGTGTTAACTATAATGTACAAGTGGACTTTTAATTATGTACTGTACTGTAATTGAGAGTTACAAGTGTAATCATGTTAGCCCTTCTATGTACGTGCAAGTTCTTCTAAATCATAATATGTAAGTAGTCTTACATTCTGTATTGTTATTACATTACTGCTTGTACTGTTTAATCACTTTAATCGATTAAAGGGCATATTTTTTATCCTAAATTTCATTTTCTTAGTTGTTTTCAAAAATCCGAACAAATTGATAATCCGAACCCCTCTCGGTCCCAATTAGTTCGGATTTTCGACGCTCTACTGTATTGACAATTCAATAGTACTAAAATCGGCCCTTTAGATCTTCAGAAATAGTTATCAATAGGATTTTAACATAAAAGCCAAAAAACTCAAAAAGTGCCCTTTTAAATATGCCCATGAAATAAAATTGACATTTCAAAATTTTTTGATAATAATGACAATATTTTCTATCATTTAACCCTTACAGTGCCAGTCATTTTTTTGCATGCTCTGCCCAAAAGTGCCAGGCATTTTCTCCCTTAATGTACCCAAAAGTGCCGACCTGTTTTTAGCGAATTTGTAAGGGTTTCATAAAAAAGCTGTATTTTTGTTACCGGTATTTGATAAGATATCATCATGATTTTTGCTTTGTTTTCCTTCTAATAGATCTATAAATAATATCTACTACTCTAAACACTTTTATAACACACACAAAAATTTAGAAAAAATAAAATTGCGTAACGTACCAAAATTTTTTGATAAAATTTCCACTTTGTATGAAGAAAACAAAAGAAGAAAAAATATATCACTTGAAAACTTACACATCACTTTAAGACACATTTTGTTCTATTCTTGTGTTCAAAATTTTAGCCCAATATCTTGATAAATAAAAATGTTACACTACTTTTTTGAAATGAGTATGCCTACGTTTTAATGTTTTTTCATAAACTCTAGTATTAGTAGCCTAAAACATAACTTTAAAAAAAATTTTATATTTCAAAAATATTTAACACATCAAACAAAAATAACAAATTAGTAAAAGAATAGTTATGAATTGAAATACTTAATTGTAAAAAAATACTTTTGTGATTATCACTACCACTTTCAGACACAGAAATATCAATCACAAAATTGTCCTCAAGTTATGGTATTCTTCCTCCCACTTAGTTTCTCACGGTATTCTCACTCAATGGTGATCTTGATCGATCCCATTACATCCATTACATATATTTAAACATTTTCAGAAATCCAAAATAATTAGTCATAACCTATGTACAGAATATGAAACTAAGCAAAACAAACAATGCATCAAGACTAAAGCGCAAAGATTAATTGTGAAGCAGCTGACTTGACAATGCCCAGCCAACTCGATTGAATTATCACTCTTAGTATCGATCTGTACATCGATTTTATATACTATATAATAAGTAAAACAGAAAGAACTATTCTTTCTTAGCAGATTGATATAAAATATTAACAATAATAATAATTTTTTGATTTTTTATGATTTTTTTTCCTAACGTCCGGCGTAATCGGACGTTGGCATTTCTTGCACATTTTCAAACGTCCTGTCAAAGCGGACGTTGGCACTTCTTGCATGTTTTGAAACGTCCGGTTAAACAGGACTTTGGCACTGAAAGGGTTAAAACAAACAGCACTAAAATCGGCCCGGTAGATCTTTAGAAATAGGTGTTACCAAACGTTTAAGGGTCTACTGAATTATTAAACAGTAGTAAGATTTTGTTTCATAATATTATTGCCTTGTCTTGAGGATAGCAGGCAACGCTCCCCGAGTAAAGGTCGGGATACAAATGACCGCACCGTGCCCGCACCGCACCACGGCCTATTGTTGGCCAACACACGGTGGGGAAATAATTTAATGGAAACGTATGGAATAGTCCTAACATCACCGCACAGGGGGCACACCGTGCCAGTTAAGTTTTGTTTACTTTTTCACGTTGACGGTGCTTCCACGGTATGGATCTCGAAAGACTCACCGAAGAAATTCGAAACGTGGACTAGCCTACAAGGAGCAGATTTGGAAAACTATCTCATTCAAGTTACAAGTTATAGGTAAGTAATTACTCAATTAGTAATTGGACAACACACGGCCGTGCTACGGTAAAATGTGGTCTCACTGAGAACGAGCCGAGATACGGCCGACAATAGGCCGTGGTGCGGTGCGGTTATGTGTGTTCCGACCTTAAAGAGTCAGATATGATATATATATACATGTAAATAGTTTAATAATTAAATATTATGTCCTTGCTAATAATTTAAATAGACTGAGCAGAATGATTAATTGAGAATTTAGTGAAGACAAAGACTAATTGTGAAACTAATATTTGTTTGTAAGATATTTCCTTATGTGAACTCAATAGTACTAGCAACATATTTAATTGATGAACTGGAATTTCTTATTAGTGCATAACTTAGAAACTTTATGGATTAAATTCAAGAACTTTTGATTAAAAAAAGAAGATATTATATTCTTACTTTAAAGATATATTATACATAAATTCCAAGAAATAAATTTAATATTTAATTATTGTTTCCCTTTATTTAGGTGATGTGTTAAATACAATTATAAGAAAATAAGATTACCGGTATTGTAAAAATTATTTTTTGTTTGAAATGAGAAATTTCAAATTAATTGTAGAAGATTTCATTAAGAACGTAACGAAGAAATGTTTCGTTATACATGTCATGATTAATCATATATTTTACACAAATAGAAGGTACAACCAATAAAACTACATATAGGCCTATGCCTATATACAAAATCACACATAAATTGATTTACACATTTAATTTGATAAACACTAGGCCATATAGTTAATTAATATATTTTAAAATAAAAATAAGCTCTTCCCGACATCTGCAGATTGGGCTTAGGTATCTCTGGAAAGATATTGTGCCACAGAGAAGAACGCATTAATTTTTAAAATAGTACCGGTAAAATAAAAAAATAATTATAAAAATTTACATAATTGTATTTAGGAAGGCAATTAAACTGAAAACGCCATAATATGAACACAAGTTTAATAATGTTACTAACACAGTTACTTAAAAAAATATTAGGCCTATTATTTAAATTCTGAAACCTATCTAGGTTTCCCGGTATTTAATTATTATGCTTGCTATAGTTCCAGTTCTTAGGTATTAATTACGCAACAAAATATGTTCGGTAATATATGTATTGAATTACTTATTTATTTTATTATTAATAAAGTATATTATACTTTATTTTGTTTTACGATGAATACTTTTTACATAGTTTTTTTGTCTGTATTCATTGAAATTGGTACAGTGTACTTAAGAAGACATCTTTATTGAGTTTTTGTTACTTGCAAAAAAATTAACGTTTTGTTAACTCCATTTTTCCATGAGATTTGACCAGGCTCAGTTTAAATAAACACAACCTTTATAATCCCATTCTGTACAAGTATTAAATTTAAATGCAAAACTGTGAACATTATTTAAGGAACAATTAGATTTTGCAAATTTCTCACAGGGCAAATCAAAGAGTGTATAATTAAGAGTTTAAAAGTAGTTCATGGAACTGTACTGCTAGATACAACACTGTATGGTCTGTTTGGGGCTTTTGATAAATATTTAGTTATTATCAAACATTTGAATCTGTTTGATTCTCTCTAATGATTTCACTACTATTCAAGTTTAAAAAAAGTAAAGTTGGTAACATATTTAAAATGTATTCATGGTTGTGTGTGCAGGCCAGAAGATGAAGTAACAGCGATCGTAGTAACTGATGGAGAAAGAATTCTAGGTTTGGGAGACCAAGGTGCTCAAGGAATGGGTATTCCTGTAAGCAAACTGGTAGTATACTCCAGTCTAGGAGGCATCCCGCCTAAACAATGCCTTCCTGTTATGCTCGATGTGGGCACTAATAACCAAGTAAGGGTAGTCGAGTCACTTTAGATTTTAATCCTGCGAAAATATTTAAAGCTAAATAATAATTGTAATATATGTTTATGTAACATATGAAAATTCCTATCCTGAAAGACTTAGAAAATGTCCAAACTCTCCCTTGATGGCGTCTTAAAGTTAAAAGTGGTGCACGATATCTCTAAAATGTATTTATCTGATTTTTCCCATTTTAAAGGCGACACCCACATTTGCTTATCATCGCCTGATACTTTTAAAAATCTCAACATGATTACAAATTTTATCTTTAGTTACTTGTATACACGTAAAATTAGATAACTACATTCTGATTACCTTGTTCTACTAAGTTAAACCTTTGATTAAGGTCTATAATCAAACGTTAAACCCAATCAAAATATTAAATAAATATAATATTTATTTTTCCCCATTTTGTTCCATTTTATGCACGAAGGCCATTTGCCATTTTCTTCGTCATTTTGTTCCCACTTTCGTGTTCCCTCGGTTCGGTTCTACGCGCGTTCTCGTCGCCGTGTATAAATTAATTGTAAACAAAGATATGTTCATTCTTATTGAGCTGTGATAACGCACACCGTCTCTATTCTATAGACCTGAATGTAAAGAAAAAAAGCAGTCGTTTGATTGCCGACAGAAGTGAAAACTGTCATGAAATGAGGAAGCATAATGTCCATTTCAGTGGTATTACCAAGTAAACTATTTTAAAACAATTTATGAAATGAGGAAACACAATGTCCATTTCAGAGGTATTACCAACTAAACTATTTTAAAAGAACTTACGAAATGAGGAAGTACAATGTCCATTTCAGAGGTATTACCAAGTAAACTATATATACTCTGCTACATACAAAAATGTAGTTTAAATTTTCTAAAGAAAATATCAGTTTATATCTATTTAATCATGAACTTTCAAAAGTCAAAGATGAAATAGCGCACTACTAAGTTGTTGTAAAGGTTAAAAAAAACGTTTTATGTGGTATGTGGTAAACTTCGTTAAAATGTTGTGATAGAAAAATTGATATGTGCTAGCAAAATAACAGAGGTTAAAAGAAAAGTCTAGTGAACTGAAAATACATGTGAACATTTCGGATACAACCAAATGGCAAGTATTAACATAAAATAACATAACAGGCCTAATATCAAATTTGGACTTTCAAAATAATAAAAAATGGTGTAAGATAGGGCTTAAGAAACTATTACAATAATTAGGTTTTTTTTAATCTGAAAATCTTTTGTAGTACACAATTGTTCACAACAGCAAAAGTAAAACAAAATATTTTCTTATCTATAACATATAAAGAAACTAAATAATCTCAAAATCTTCTGAAAAAGCATAAGCAGACCTGAATTTGTAAATTAATTTAGGCTTTTGCGTGGTAGGTGTTCACTAAGACAAAATGTTGACCAAGTCTATGTCTAACTGCAAAAAAAACTATTTTCAAAAATTAAATGCCTCTTGTGTCTTACGTTTTTGGGTTCAAGACAAACATCTATGTACATGCCATGAGGTGAGTGATGAAACTCTGGAGGGCGTAGGAGGGGAGGTAGAAGAGGGGAGCATAAACCAACTAATGTGGTTGTTCCCCTAGCAGCTGTCCCATGCATGCGCTAACCTTCTCTTTGCTTCTGCGCATCCCCAAGACAGTTTCATCACTAGCCTCACGAGTTTTAACTATTCATAACATACTGTAGTATGTTCTATATTTTATTTTCTGAAACACTGCAGTGAAGCACGAGTATCTAGCTAGTACATCTACATAATAATTATTATGTTAGTAACTTACTTTTGATTCTTTTTCACTTCTAGACACTTCTGGATGATAAATACTACATTGGTATACGCCAGAAGCGCGTGTCGCAAGAAGAATATGACGAACTAGTAGATGAGTTCATGTATGCGGTAGTTAGACGATTTGGTTCCAATACTTTAATACAGGTATGTCCAATCTGAAAATATGTATAACTTTGAACAATAATATAGGCCTACATGTCAAGCACAATAATAACAATAGGTACGCCAGCTTCGATTTTTGCGAGTTAGGGCAGGTCAAGGAAAGGGCATGAGTTTTATAGCTACGAGTTGTCCTACTTTAAATACTGAAAAAAATGCAAATAGCATTTTTGTTTGGTTTGCGTATTTAGTCCTAAAGTTCAATTTTAATTCCGTTACTATACCATACGTTTAATTTTCTTAGTTTATTTTAATGTTTAATGTTAACATTTCATTGCTTTTTTTGTTTTATCTAGAAGGTCTACTTAGATGTCCAACAGTATGGGCTTGCACAATTTATTTTCGTTACTAGTTTACTATAGTATGTATTTTAATTAAATTTGTGCTGTAAATATATATACCAAATTTATTTACATCGACCTAGATATTTATACAAAAGTCTTAAGGTAATTAGTTACAATTTTATTCTTTTAACTATGTCTTAAATTTATGTTTTTTAGTTGTATACAAAAGTTAAAGAGCATTGTGGTGACAAATTCACACTGATTAAATGAAATCCTGTTTGTGTTTGTGGTATAATTTAATCAGTATGTTATCGAGTTATGTTTAAGTAACAATAAATGTTATGAAAGTAGGCTATTAAACAACACATGTGCTTATGAAAATAATTAGTTTCCACCTTACACTTATTAATAAATGCTAACACTAATTTTTAAAAGAAAAAACTAATATTTACATTTTGTAATATAAATGATTACCGGTACCTCCTATATAAGTATTTATTTTTGGTATAAATATTTCAATTTCCAGTACATTTCCTATTTAGGAAATACAATAGTTACCATACAGACGAACAATAATCAGAAATTTAATTTGTAAAAATTTTCTCTTCCTTTTTCACACTTCTAAATAGTGGTGGGTTTTTTTTGGATGGTTAGTTTTTGAAAAAACCATAAGCTTAATCAACATGCCAAAATCCATTATTTCAGCTACTATTTAGAATCTAGTAGAATTAGTTATAAATGAGCGAGTGCGAATTGCAGTTTTAAGGGTTTTCTCTAGCCCTTTTCACACTTTTCTGATGTTTAAAAAGATGTCTGCTTCATTTCTGTAAAATATGTTTAACCTACGTAACAAAATTCAGCCTATTCAGGAAATAATATTTGTGATGATCAGTAAGGACTTAAGAATGTATATGTAGAAGATGTATTACTAATAATATCACATAAGAAGAAAAAGTTGAAATATTGAGTGAAACCTTTTTTTATTTTATGGCTTTATTAAGGTTACCATTATCTCTACATTTGTTATGGTTGTGGAGTTTATGAAACCCTACAATATGCTGGACACAGTTGGTAGTGTTTTTCCTGCTGTCACCTCCCCTAGAATGTAATTTCTACTGTTCAGAACTCCTTCTTAGATCAGTGAACAATTTTATAATATAGCAAACTCATACAAGATTGGCTTTTAAAACAAAATTAATCTGTTCTTTTATTCCAACAGTTTGACAATTAATATTCACAATCCTGTTTGTTTCATGTGATCAGTTTGAAGACTTCGACAACAAAAATTCATTCCGTTTGTTGAAGAAATACACTGACAAGTTTTGTACTTTCAATGATGACATCCAAGGCACAGCTGGTGTAGTTCTGGCGGGATTAATGGTTGCCTCTTCTGTTCTTAAGAAAAAAGGAGGAAACAAACTATCAAATAACTGTATTCTCTTTGTTGGAGCAGGATCGGTGAGTTGTAATTATTGTTTCATGTACAATGTGATTTGAATAATGTCATATGCATGAAATGGTCTCTGAGAATATCCCAAAATAATGATGCTGATATTTCGTAACCTTAAAGTATTATTACTGACAAAACAATACATTCATGTTGTTTCTTTTGTATAATTTACTAGTAATCCCTCGTGAAAAATCACAGGCTGATTAATTAGATACACATAAGAAATAAATCATTTAAAAAACAACACTAAGGAATACTTATCTATGCCTACATAACTATGCTGGCGGGGAGTATTTACTCTGTAAATGTGTACAATAATAAGGATTATAAAACTGTAGGCCTACTTGTTTAACATTTTTATTTACATACGTTATTAATATAAAGAAAGATAAAAATACTATCTTTTAATTGTTTTTTATTTCATATTGATAGATGAAATGATTTAGAAGTTCTTAATATTATAGTAAAGAAATTAATAATTGAATATGTTTATAAGTTATACGAAGATGTGCGAATGTTTCCGAAGTTAAACCAATAAATATGTCTCTTTTTGAAATTTGTATAAACAAATATATTGATGATAAAACGTATTTATATACAGTTTATAACCTCAAAGCAAATATTATGATGTATATATTATATAAACGGTACCAGGAACTGGCACATACTTTCTCACAAACACATTTAAATTACTAAACAGATTCACTGTGACTTGTAGGGTGGGGTAGGAGAGTTTTTATTAAAGTTGGAGATTAACTAATAAATATTATTATTATTATTATCTAGAGAGAAAACTATTTGATCGATTTTGAACAAATTTGCACCAAACACGTCAATTAGGTCTTTATAGATGCACGTAAAAAGGTTTTGAAATTTTTTTTAAAACAACCCGCTTTATGGCCAAAAAACCCCCAAAAATCAGTTATTATTATTATTATTATTAGCTAAACGAGAATTTTCAGAAAGATGCGGGTTTTTGTATATGGTAGGGCACATTAAAGGCTACAAATGAGCCAAATTTTATCAAAATCGTTAGAGCCATTTTTTTATAAAAAAAAAAATAATAACTGATTTATTGGGGGTTTTTTGGCCAAAAAGGGGGTTGTTTTTCAAAAATTTTCAAAACCTTTTTTCGTGCATCTATACAGGCCTACTGGACATGTCTGGTGCAAATTTGGTTGAAATCGATCGAATAGTTTTCTCTCTAGCTTTGTATACTTTTATTAAAGTTGGAGATTAACTAATAAATATTATTATTATTATTATCTAGAGAGAAAACTATTCGATCGATTTCGAAAAAATTTGCATCAAACACGTCAATTAGGTCTTTATAGATGCACGTAATAAGGTTTTGAAAATTTTTGAAAAACAACCCCCTTTATGGCCAAAAAACCCCCCAAAATCAGTTATTATTATTATTATTATTATTAGCTAAAAGAGAATTTTTAGAAAGATGCGGGTTTTTGTATATGGTAGGGCACATTAAAGGCTAAATTTTTTGGGGGTTTTTTGGCCAAAAAGGGGGTTGTTTTTCAAAATTGTTCAAAACCCTTTTTCGTGCACCTATATAGGCCTACTGGACATGTCTGGTGCAAATTTGGTTGAAATCGATCTAATAGTTTTCTCTCTAGCTTTGTATACATACAGACATACATACAGACATACAAACAGACAGACATTTTGTAAAAACCACTTTTTTGGACTCAGGGGGTCCCAAAACGGATATTTCCACAAAAATCTCAACATCTATTTTTTTTGCGATTACTATACTTTCTCTATACTATAGTATAGTGAGAAAGTAATAGCATATATTAGTTGTATAAATCATATTTAAAAAAATAACTTTACAAGAAATTATTGAAGTTGTAAACAAAACCCCAAACTATAATATACAGTGGGTTAGTTTAAGTGTTACAGATGATGGGTGAAATAAGCTGTTTAGATGTACAAATGTTTCCGAAGTTAAAAAAATAGGTATCTTTTCTTTAAATTTGTATTCAAAAATATATTGATGATAAATGATTGTATTTATATTAATTTTATAACCTCTAAGCAAATCTTATAACGTATTATAGCTTAAATTAGTTATTTAACTCATGTTTAAAAAAAAATCAACAAGACTTATTGATTGAAGTTGTAAACATAACCCCAAAGTATAATCTTTGTTAGGTTTGTTTTAGTATTGCAGATGATGGGTGAAATCAGCTGTTATATTATAATGTTACTCACCTAACGTACGTATATGTATGGACATACACTTGCTTTTATAGGAGTTGATACATTTAGATTTATATTACAGGCTAATTTAGGTACCGCTTCACTTCTTGTGATGGCGATGAAAGCGGAAGGTCTGTCAGAAAAGGAAGCCAAAACAAGAATATTTCTTACAGATTCCAAAGGTCTTATTGTTAAAAGCAGAACCGACCTGACACCAGAAAAAGCGGAGTATGCGCAAGATTATGAAGCCATTAAAGAACTTAAAGTAGCAGTGGACAAAATAAAACCAGCCATTCTCTTAGGTAAGTCATCAATACTATATAATAAAGATAGAGCAGTTTGTATGCCTGGTTGTTTGAACTATTTTAACTAAAAAACTATGTATCCAATTTCTATTAAACATTTTCTAATGTAATGAGCGTTGCATGGGGTAGTATATTTCATCATTATCATTCACAATGGGATTGACCAGGGACGAAAAAGTTTATGAGAACCACTATTTAGTAAGTAAGTAAGTTTTATTCATTGCTTCTTTATAAACTAAACATACTACATATTCTATCAAATAAAAATAAGTATACATACTTTACTGTTCAAAATATAATAGGTTCTAATTAGTTTCAAATGAGAAGCAATAAATCCCCGAGGTATATAACACCTAAACACCTATGTCTCAGTGCTATGCATTATATCGAGGTTCGGGTCTGTTTATAGTTTTCAGTGGTACTAGCTCACTAATTTGAGGAGATAGGATGTGCGGCACAAATCGTGAACAAATCTTGTGTTTGCCCAATTATTTATGGACGATGTTCTTCCTTTCTTAAAATGATTTTCTTTTGTCCAATACATTTTAGGTCTAGTCAATATAGTTTGTGAAATTCTTTTATATTTACTGTTATAAAATTGTTTCCACAAAGACGTTTCAATGTCCCCCAAATCAGTACCAGAAATTTTTTGAAGAAAGTAAACATCCCTATCAGAATCTCTGATTTCATTAGTAATATAGCGAACAATTTTAATTTTTTTTTACTTGGATAGGTATATTGTTTAATTAAACTATAATCTATTTTAGGATTACGTATGCAATATTTAATTTTCAGGATACAAAATTTTCTGTGGTAAGAAAATACCGAAATTAACATTGGATTTAACTCCCATTTATTAGGTACTAAAAGATTGACCACTAATTAAGTTTAAATATACTGGATATGCATACATACTACCTTCACATAATCTCTTAAAAAAATTTAAGTTAATATAAATCAATATTGAATTCTTCGAAAATTATTATTTTATGAAATGAAGGATGTAAACCTTGGAGGAAAAAGTTACCAACTCCTGGATAAAATATATTTTAAACTAGCTGTACCAAATAATGTTTCAATGATACTTGACTTGCCTATGTTACTGGGCCAATGCTAATATAAACAAGGGCTTTTATGAATATAAGTGGAGTGATACCTACTTATTCCACCATTTAACAACATGCTAATGTCCAAAGGGTGTAATAGAACTCATAATTTTTGAAGCCATTAAAAGTATTATTTTTATACTGGAAATCATTAAAATAATTTTGAATAAAACGAAATATATGTTTGTGTTGAACAACAAAAGGATCAGTCAAACTGAAATATTTAGTTTTACTTGCCCAATCAAATATCTGGTAATTGAAATGAAATGTTAATATTACTATGTAATTCGTATCTGACTTTGTAATATACTTTAACCAATTACGTTTAGAACAACATGATTGCAAGTCAATTGTCCTTATATTTTCACCAAAACACTCAATTTTGAATAAAAACTCTTAAATATGTTAACAAAATTAGGTCTGAAAATCTAATAAATGTACTTTAGACTTTTAGACTGATATAATACATAGGCAGGAAGTGCAAGTTTTCACATAATTTGAATTACCATAGTTCAAATTATTTTGAGTTTTCAGAGGTACTATCTTACTAATTTGAGGAGTTACAATTTAGACTGATGAAATACATAAGCAGGAAGTGCACAGTTTTCATTTAATTTGAATTACCATAGTTCAAATTATTTAAAGTTTTCAGTTTTACTATCTTACTAATTTGAGGAGTTACACTTTAGACTGATGAAATACATAAGCAGGAAGTGCTCAGTTTTCATATAATTTGAATTACCATAGTTCAAATTATTTATAGTTTTGAGTGGTACTATCTTACTAATTTGAGGAGTTACACTTTAGACTGATATCATACATAGCCAGG
>JAGFPH010000011.1:339156-359038 GCA_018207615.1 Philaenus spumarius | reverse complement strand
TTGAGGAGTTACACTTTAGACTGATGAAATACATAAGCAGGAAGTGCACAGTTTTCATATAATTTGATTTACCATAGTTAAAATTATTTTGAGTTTTCAGTGGTACTATCTCACTAATTTGAGGAGTTACACTTTAGACTGATATAATACATAGCAAAGAAGAGCACAGTTTTCATATAATTTGAATTACCATGGTTAAAATTATTTAAAGTTTTCAGTGGTACTATCTTACTAATTTGAGGAGTTACACTTTAGACTGATGAAATACATAAGCAGGAAGTGCACAGTTTTCATATAATTTGAATTACCATAGTTAAAATTATTTTGAGTTTTCAGTGGTACTATCTCACTAATTTGAGGAGTTACACTTTAGACTGATATAATACATAGCCAGGAAGAGCACAGTTTTCATATAATTTGAATTACCATGGTTAAAATTATTTGTAGTTTTCAGTGGTACTATCTCACTAATTTGAGGAGTTACACTTTAGACTGATGAAATACATAAGCAGGAAGTGCACAGTTTTCATATAATTTGAATTACCATAGTTAAAATTATTTTGAGTTTTCAGTGGTACTATCTCACTAATTTGAGGAGTTACACTTTAGACTGATATAATACATAGCCAAGAAGAGCACAGTTTTCATATAATTTGAATTACCATGGTTAAAATTATTTGTAGTTTTCAGTGGTACTATCTCACTAATTTGAAGAGTTACACTTTAGACTGATGAAATACATAAGCAGGAAGTGCACAGTTTTCATATAATTTGAATTACCATAGTTAAAATTATTTTGAGTTTTCAGTGGTACTATTTCACTAAATTGAGGAGTTACACTTTAGACTGATGAAATACATAAGCAGGAAAAACACAGTTTTCACATAATTTGAATTACCATAGTTGAAATTATTTATAGTTTTCAGTGGTACTATCTCACTTATTTGAGGATATACACTTTAGACTGATGTAATATGAGGTCTGTCTAAAACGTTCAGTGAATGGCCTAATATTTCAATATTTAACGTTTGAAATAGCGCGCGTGCGTGCTGATGGAGGCATGAACATGTATGGACCAGCCAACTGTCGGGAATTGCGCGATGCTTCTATTGCAGTAGGGCCTACTTTTACAGTTATTGCAACAGAGCAGTGTTCGAAAAGTCATGGATCAACGACACAACATTAAGTTCTGCTTCAAATTGGGTAAAACGGCGACTGAAACCCATGAGATGTTGGTGTAATTGTACTGCCAGGATGCTGTGAGTAGAAAATGTGTGTATGATTGGTTTGCATGCTTTCACGCTGGCAAAGAATCAGTGGTGGACGAACTGCGTTCGGGATGACCATCCACAAGCAGGACGGTGGAAAACATTAAATGTGCGACCAATGCTAACAAAAGATCGGTGATTGGCTCTGCGATTAATAGCAGAAGAAGTGGGTATTAGCAAAGACACAGCAACTATGAAGAATTTGGCAAACGCAAGATTTGTTCACGATTTGTGCCGTACATCCTATCAGATGATCAAAAAGCAAGTCTTTTTACTCCAGTGGCGATTTCATCGATATGTGTGGCCAGGATCCGACTTTTCTGGGTTCCATTGTCACAGGAGACGAGACTTGGTATTACCAGTCCAACCCCGAAACTAAAAGACAATCAATGGAATAGCGGTCACCTTCTTCCTCGTGACAAACAAATAACCGAGATGAAAAATCCAAAATGAAGACTATGTTCATCCCATTTTTTGACAAAGAAGGAATCATCCTTAACGAATTCATTCTTGCTAGCCAAACGGTGAATGCTGCATTCTACTTGGAGGTTCTCAAACGTTTGTTGGATGTTACGTACTGCACTACAATGCACCATCACATATCAGTATCATGGCACGCCAATTTTTGACTCAGCATGGCATGACAGTTTTGCAACAGCCACCGTGTACTCTCCAGATCTGGTGCCTGCTGATTTTTTTGTTCCCACGTCTTAAGAATGCCTTAAAGGGATCATGGTTTGCAGACTTCAAAAAGATTCAGAACCAAGTGACGGCAATCCTGAAAACGATTCTACATGAAAACTTTGCCAAAAGTTTTGGGGCGCTATTCGAACATTGTCAGAAGTGCATTGTGTCTGGTGGAGAGTATTTTGAAGGCCAATAAAGGTATTTCTAATGTACATTCTGATTTTATGTTTTTATCATATCATTCGAACTTTTTAGACAGACCTCGTACATAAGCAGGAAGTGCTCAGTTTTCACATAATTTGAATTATCATAGTTCAAATTATTTATAGTTTTCAGTGGTATTACCTCACTAATTTGAGGAGTTACACTTTAGACTAATATGAAAACTGTGCACTTGCTGCCTATGTATTATGTACATCAGTCTAAAGTGTATCTCTTCAACTTAGTGAGGTAGTACCACTGAAAACTATAAATATTTGGAAAGAAAATTTAGGAATATTAATAATTTAAAAAAATGTCGTATTTGTCCATTTAAATAAAATATGTGTCAGTTTTCTTACAATAATCAGCTGTTTTCTATAATATCTTTAAACTGCCATGTAAGCTATAAATTATTTATTTCTCAATTACGATTCTATTAAATCAGCTGATTTCTTACTTTGTAACTATTTGTACTTCTAATTTTCTTGTTGTGTTTACTAATAAATAGAACTATCGTAATTTATTTAGTCTACTGTGATGTATATTGGAAAGACAAAAAATCTTCACAATTCTCATTGTTTTTAATTGCGCTAAACATTACAATATTTATATTAAATATTTTTAAATATATATCATTGAAGTGGTCCAATTTATAAAGATCTAGATTATTTTGACAAATAAGTACAGCTGTTGGATATGATTTACATTGGCCTAATAATAGTGAGCCGACCAATCAACAGCCCTCAAAGAGCAGAGTCTTTACACTCTTTTGTTAACAGTGATATAAAGATATTATGTCAAAACTTAACTTTTGAAAAACTTCATTAAATAGGTAAACTTTAGTCATGGTGAAAGTTTTTAAAGGGTTTCTTTGCTTTTGCTGGGCCACAGAACTTTGCCAAATACTGCAGATCTTTGTACTAGGTAGCTTTTATTGGAAATTGACCTGAAATAAGGGTTACTACTGAATTAGGTATATCCATAATGATGACACAACAGGCCACAACATTATATTTGTATTGGAAACACAACTTCTAGTTAGAATAATGCAGAGCTAGTTAGACTACGGTACATAAAAATACAGTTTAAAACTAATATTAAAATCACACGTAGCCTACTCAAAAAAAAATTTTCACACTTAGCTCAGTGTAGGAAATGTGAACTCATTGTTTGCCTGGTTCATGTTGTCTTCATTGATCCCATCCACCCAGTGGCGTAATTTCATTGATTGGCGCTCCCCGCATGTACAAGAACAGCGCCCCCTCAAAAAAAAAAAAAAAAACACGAAGTTGCAACTTGTCGACTCTAGATGACCCCTCTCCACGAGTAAGCAATATATATAACTATATCCTCCCATGGTCTTATATATAACTACTAAATGGTAGTAACTAGACATTATTTTTACTCTAAATTAAAATGAAAGTAAATTAATTTAAGTATAGGACATTCTTTACACAACCAAACTATCTGTTGGTAGCATTGTAATTAAATATGCCAATGCTATGAAGTATTATATTCAAAAGAACATGCAAGCTTTAAGTTTAAACTAATTCATCTTCTATAAAAAGGAAAGAAAGACTGCAACTTTAAACATCAAATATCAAGGTTTATTATTGACAAAAATCTTGTAAATTGTTATAATTACTGTACACTTATTTAAAACCTCTTCTATTACTTCATGTGAAAATACTTGTCGGTTAACGTGTAAGGTCGACAGCACAAGGGCGGGCTTATACTTTGAAGGGGGTGATTATACAATACTTACGTATTATATGGAGCCTACTATTTTTTTAAACGTTGCTAGATTAAGTATTGTTTTAGTAAAAACAGAAATGCAAGAATAATAAAAATAAAAAAATAGCCTAAGTTCTAACCTATAGTATTTAATCACAGTATGTTTAGTTGCTAGGTTATAACTAAAAATAGTATATAATAAAAAACGTCTAAAAATAGTGGCCTCTGTATAATACGTAAGTACCGTCTGTCTGTCTTTGTCCGTCACGTTGATGGTACACACTACGCACACATCCTTAAGGCTAGGCACATATTGGTACTCGTTTGATACGTGTGAGATGATACGATGATGTTCCCAATTCTTGCCCAGTAGACACGTATTTTACTTCATTTTATTTTTTAGAATGTTTAAAATGAATGATTCACGGCTAAAACTATTCCAATATGCGCCTCGCCTAACACCTGGTGATTATACATTTGCATCAATGAAATACATTTGTTTGATGGGGGGAGCAAATAGTTCACTTATTAATTACTAAAGTTTAACAGGCATTATTGTTAACTGTTAGTAAACAGATTGCGTAACTTTAATGATACGGTTTCAGGCTTATGATCCGTGGTTATATTATTTATGGAACAGTTTTATTAAGATATCTTAATGAAATATTGTTCATTGTAAAATTTATTTTGATGATAATGTGTTTACTACATTTAATTTTTTGAATTCATTTATATATTTTGCATGTGCCCGGGCCTGGGCATCCTTTGACCTGTTGCGCCCTCCGCAGCGTAGGGGTTGTAGGGGTGTTATTTACGCCACTGCATCCAACATTATAAGTATTACAGTAAACATTTCTTGAATAGTCTTCTGTACTAGTTCCTTTATTGGTCGAGTTTGAAAGCATTTCTTCTTATACAGAGTTTTCAAGGTTGCTGTCCAGGACAAGAACACATTTTCTTCGGCCACATGAGTGTGGTAATGAGTCAAAATGTGATCTTTGCATGGTTTTTGGTTTGTTCTTGCACTTTGAAAAACAACTTCCCATACTTCAGGTGTTTCACAGCGTACTTTTCGGTTGATTAGCCCCATGTTTTTGTCCTCTAAATAACTATGACCTCTGACAGAAAATGTAATTTTTATTTTGTCGAATTTTTTCTCATGGTGAAGCAAGTAATGAAAAAAACAGAACACTGTGTAGTTTTTGTTCTGTTCCTCGCATGAATCACTAAACATCTCAAGTTATCTGAAAAATTTAAGAACAATTAATTTAAAGTGGCGAAAAATTTAAAGACAAAATCATAGATCAGGGAACAAACATCATCACTACCATTTTTCCTGTGAATTTCAGGGTGGAGATAAAAGTAGCTTTCGGAAGTAGACAGTATGTGTACGTTAAAAACAGCTAAGCAAACAGCTTCTGTCTCATGAAATTACATTCTTTCTTTGCTTTCAATTTTCTGCTGTAAAATGTGTCGGCTTTTCTTTTGGTTAACTGAATCTCAGTTTCCACCTTTTTAATTTCGAGACCGATTTCCTGAACAAGATTAGGAAAGCTTTTCTTTTCCTAAGTTTTTCTAGTGGTAAATCTTGTAGAATATAAATATAAAACTTGTCGTTTGTTAACATATTGATATGTGCAATCTTTTTTTTTAGTTTTGAAGAACTCCAGTAAGTCGTATTTAATAAAATGCTGGAGTTTACTTGCAGTTTACGGTATGCTTTGGTGTGTTTGTTAGGTGCTGCTGGGGCTGGGCCTTTGTTTACCCCTGAAATACTGAAGAATATGGCCAAGATCAATAAAAGACCGATCATATTTGCCTTGAGCAACCCTACCAGCAAGGCAGAATGCACTGCGGAAGATGCTTACACTTATACTGATGTAAGAATAATCATAAAGGTTGAAATTTGGTAGCTAATTTAGTTGTGAATAAAACGTATTTTAGAGTTTGAAATGATAACATAACATCTATACCTAACTTAGTTCCGTTATCTGTACATTTGTGTCATACCTTCAACAATCTTTCATTTAATACCAATTGTAATTAAAATTTACATGATATATTGATAGTGGAAAAATCATTTCTCCTTCGAACTTTTTATCATAAATAAGTCTTTTGGGATTTTTCGATAAAGAAAACGTTTCACAATAAAAAATCAAAATATTTTATAATTCTTAAGTTTTGTAATCAATAACGTATCACTTGCAACTAGAAAGCCATCAAAAGTTAAAACAGCTTGAGAAGAATTGAAATTAGTCAATTTATTGTTTTCAAAAGTCTTGGTGACAAAGTTAATCTTTTTCTACCAAAACATCTCTTCAATAATTCAAACTTTAAATAAGATAGCTTTTCATGTTACATATCGTTGATCATAGCAAGAAATGATAAATCTAATGGTAAGTAGCCTATACGGTTTCTGTTGCTTAATACCAGCAAAAGATATTAAGTTTAACCCTTTCCACTTGAGTATCAGGGCAGCTCCGCACTCTACTAATCCGCACGAACTCCTATGTCGTGCGAGCCCTGAACTCGCTATGACAACGTTCTTTGATTGCATTTGAACGGACGTAAATCTTCTTCTTCTTCTTCTGTGGGCGGTCCAGAACCTTATGCACGTCAGCCTCTAGGGCTCATTGCACTCCCACGTAAGGATGTTTATCCCTCAGTTACCCTTGTCAAGATCCATAAGCCCATTGAACTTAAGAATCTTTTTAACAAGGTTGTCTTGAGGTATGGTTTGTCCTTTGTTCAATTTACCAAAGGTGTCATAACTGATCTGTTCCAGCCTCTCACACTCATAGATTAGATGTTCTGTGGTTTCCTCCTGCAGGCCACATTTCCTGCTTTTAGGATTTCCAGTGAAAATTCCCATGTTCTTCATGTGTTTCCTAAGGTGACCATGTCCTGTGATTAGAGTGTGTATTTATTACAAAGTAATGGAGCGTCCGAAAAAATGTGTTTATAATTTAGTAACAATTTGGTTAGCTCAAATTTTTGTTCTGGTCCTACATTATGATTTTCTCTTAAGGTGTTGTCTATAGTGGGTTCATCTAAAATAATTATGGGGCTATTTGTGCTGCGTTTTTGATTAAATTCGTTTACATTATCATTTTCTTCATTTCTATTCATTATGTCATTATTATGTGCGTTTTCCTTAACAATATAGCATAAATTCCTTCTTGTTTTACCTCCTCAAACTTCATAACGATTTGCTTATCACTTATCTTCATATTTATATCTTTCGTGTAGAAGTTTATTTCTGTCTCTGTATTTACTATCCAGTCCATTAATAAAATTATGTTTCTAATTAAATTCGGCACAATTAATGCATTAATCCATATTTCTTCCTCTTCTATTTTCATTTTTATCATTATTATTTGAGATACCCTTCGGGTCTTTGTTCCTACAGCAGTATGTATTTGTATTTTTGTTGTGGGTAATTCTTCATATTTTCCCATTTTGTCTTTATGGTCTAGGAACCATTGCTGAGATAGACATGTTACATTTGATCCTGTATCAATTAAAGCTAGAGTTTTCATTGCTCCTATTTGTATGGGGATTTCAGGACATTTAATATAATTTGTATTTGCAGTTAAACTTGGTTTCGTTTGATTTTCCTCAAGTAGGAATTCTCGATCACAATACATTGTGTTAATTATAATAGTTTCCTTAGGGATGTTGTTATTATTCTTATTTTCTTGGTTAGGCCTAATATTTCCGAAATGTTCGTGGTGCACAGGGATAATGTCGCGTTGTGTTATCTGGGGTATGGAGGAGTAATTTATATCGTTTTGTAGGCCTAGGACATTTTTAGTTTTTTGAAGAATTCGTAGGGGATGAACATGTAATAAGTGGAGTCGGGGGTTTAATTTGTTCTGCTACCGCGTGGCAGACGTTAATTTGTTCAGGGGTCGGATAGTTCTGATATCGGGGTGCATTAGGGGGTTGGAATGGAGGTCTAGAAGTGTTGGGGTAGTTGTTGCGGTAGGGTTGGACAGAAGTGGGGTTAAAATTTCGGTTTCAGGGTTGTTGAGGGGGATGAAAAATGTGTAGGTGTATTCTGGTAGTTTCTATTTGGGGGATGAAGTCGATATTTTGATGGTTGGAAATTGTTTGATCGGTTATAGGGTTGAAAATTCGGTGGAGGGGTGAATTGGAAAGTTGTTCGGGGGCTAAAGTGTGTTTCACGGGGTTGAGATGGATTTTTGCGAATTATGGGTGATACAGGGCGTTGTTCTCGATGGGTTTTATTTTGATTATCTTTTATATCTTCCCTCTGGAGTAGTGAAATAAAGCGTCTTGGATAATCTTTTCAAAATGTTTTGCTAGGCAGGTGACAATCTCATCTTCGGATAGGGATGGATTCATGGCCTTTAGCGTGATGACTCGCTCCGTGAAGTACTCAGCACGGGTCAGTGTTCCATTTTGAATAAACTTTTCCGTCTCCATCCTATATTTGATTCCTCTCTGGATCTCTCGGCTCCAATATTTGTTTTCAAAATATTCTTGGAAATCATCCCAGCAATTTATATCGTTTTTAATTAGACTGAACCATCTGGATGCGTGTCCTTCTAAGCAGATTTCTATATTGTCTGTTAGGTGAGTAATCGGATCGCTATCGTGACTAAATGTCATCCTTCTCTCGTGGAACTTCTTTATTTTTTGCAAAATCTCCGTGGGGTTGTGTTCCCTCCCGTAGAACTTGGGTATATTATTATCAGCAGCCACATCAAATTGTCTTCCGCAAATTACGTTGATATTTTTTGAAGACAGGGTTAGGTCCTCCTTTACAATTTTTTCTAACTTTTCGACACGTTTGTTATTGGTTGAAACGAGTTGTCCGATCCGGTCAATTTGTTGATTATGCTCTATTTCAATTTTTTGTATTCGAACTTTTTCTTCCTGTAACGTATTAGTAATCTCGCGGCAGTTTTTCTCAACTAATTGTTTACATTCTTCTTTCGTTTGTTCTTGTGTTTCCGAAACATGTAATTTTAAGTGTTCTGTATGTTGTTCAATTTGTAATTTGAATTCGGCTTTGGTTTGTTGTTGTGCGTAAGTAAACTCTTCTTTAAGATTAACATATAGCGCTCGCATTTCTGTAACTAATTGTGAGATTTGTTTTTCGAATTTTTGTTCCGATTCTAAATTTTGTTGTTTGAGTTGTTGATTGGCGTCTAAAATTCTTTGGTCAATTTGTTTGAATTGTTGATTTGTGTCTGATATTTTTTGGTCAATTTGTTTGAATTGTTGATTCGTACCAGATATTTGTTGGTTTAGGTATTGGAATTGTTGGCTAATATTAAAAAACATGTCTTCAAGCGTTAAGGGTGGGGTCGAAGTTCGAGAGGGGGTTGTGTCGTCGGTTGGTTTTATCGTATCTGGCTCAAGACTTGCCCTAAGATTTGTGTTATCCGGCTGTGGTTCGCCTATAAGATCGTCAAAATTTTCTTCCCTTAAACTCCGTTCTCCTACAGACACGTCTTCCATCCGGCGGTTGCTTTTATCGGGAATCCGCGACCCTTCCATCGTTTCGCCTAATTGTTCCGCGGTCACGTCTTCGTTTCGGCGGGACGAGTAAATATCAGGCAAGCCTTGTGATTCTTGAGCCCTTTGGGTGAGGTTTATGTTAGATCTAAGGCTTGTTGGTTTTCCATTTTGGTTAAAACAACAACTTAAATTACATACAACAAATATTAAATTAATAACCTTATGTCTATTTAAAATAAGGAGTTATTTGAGGTAAGATTGGGAAAAGCCGTCACGTTGGTCGCCAAATTACAATATACCTCTACGTTTTCAATAAAATTGCCCCACTCGTTGGGCGTCAAATTAAAATATAATGAGTTTTTTTATTAATAATGCCTCACGTTGTTGCGCCAAATTAAAATATACCTAGTTTTGCTTTAGATTTAATGCCTATCGTTGTTGATCCCAAATTACAGTATTGGCTAAAGATTGATAATTATTTTTCTTTTTAATTTCAACAATCTATAGCCCAACCGCTTAGAAAATAACCTGCGCAGAACCGTGATCTCGAGAGTGGCTTGCGCACGGATGCAGGGGCAATGGCGGGGAGGGGATTGGAGCGATGGAGGGGATTAGTCACTGTCGCGTCGTTGGTGCCATCGTATCTTTGAAGTAAACGTTTGTGTCAGTCCGAGTCCGTGCTAATCGCTATTGACACATTTTAGTTGTATCTAGTCTTGTGAATGTCATGTCGTCTTCGTCAAAATCGGCTTGTACTTCGGGTCGTCCGTTACGTGGCCAGGCTCGTGAATTAGTGTTTAATGTTTACACTCATCTGAAGGAGCAAAAAGAACAATTTAAATTAAAATACAATGTTTTTGATACTATATTTTATTTGATCTAAATACACTGGAAATACTTTAACATTTAAAAAAAATAGAATTCATTTAAATTTTATTATACCTACCAAATAAAACACATAAATTAAAATTGTAAACACAGTAAATGTCTAACTGTGTCTTACTTTTCCATGAGGTTATAAAATAGAATGTTTGTACAAACGCGCGGCCACTCTCCCAGTCACCAAGGAGGGGATAGAGACAGGGAAGGCGGGAATCCCGGCTTCTCCTACCACAGTTCCACCTGCGCGAGACAAAACTGCTGCAAGGTTTATTTCTAAGTGGTCGGACTACAATGAATGATTAAACTGCAGACACAAGTTTACAAATGTTATCAATTGTTTATTAATTATTAAAGAGCCAAAAGATATAGATACAGTTTATATATAACAAGTTAACTCAAACTAAAATGTTTTTAATTATTTTACAAAATTAATTGTCTTTTATAGCACTCTTATCTTGGGGGGTCAGTGCCGACTTTTCCCAATATTTTATGAACAGAATTAATTATCAAATAAACTTATTTACATATAAAGATTTGAAATAGAAATTGCAAAGTATGAATAGTACAATATGTAAAAGGGTGTAAATGTGTAAGTGTTTGTGTGTGTAATATTGAGGAAATTATAAATTATTATCTATAGTCCAAGTCTCTTATTTAGTTTATATACAGATTATTTTAGTTTCAGAAGTTTGAATATATGAGTTCTTTTACTTTGTAAAAGGGAATCAATAGATGTTTTTTAATGAGAGTATCACCAACTATATAGTTTAATGAATTAGATTTATCTCACCAAGTTTATAAAGTTCTCTTCTCGAGCGTAGTCGTTGGAAGAATTAATAATTAATATTTTTGTTTCACTTCACTATATACTAAAAAAAAAGGTTATTTATTTAACGAAGCACAGTTAATTATCAGTTTTATAATAGGTTGAAATCTTGCCGTATTTTGGAGAGGTCTAGTAGTACATCTGCTTCTTATGGAGTCTCAACAATTACTGAAATGGCTTGGGTTCCAATTTGGCTTCATTAGGCTTTCAGGAAATGGTACATAAGGCCTGATAAATTTCACTTCTTCTGGGGATTTAATTGTTATGTTAAATTTGGGTGTTTTTAAATATTGAGTGTTTGTTTTGTGTAATTTTAGTTAAATTTTGAGGTAGTTTAGTTTTACAAATAAGGTAGAATGAGAAAAGGAAAGAGAAATTATTGATTAAATAAAATATTAAATAAAAATACCTAAAATAGCTCCTTGTACAACTTATTCTTTAACATCTAATATTTACAACTAAAATTATACATTTAGCACTTTAAACTTGGTTCCGTGAAGATACGTGTAGTCACGTGATCGTGGGCGGAGCCTAACAAATATGTCTTAATTCGTTTTTAAGCGATATTTGAGATTCAGGTTACCTTTGACTAATTTTATCGGCTTAATGGTACTTCTTTGGGGATTTTCTTAAAGACATTTTTTACATTCAGAATTTTTCGTTCTATTTGACGGTAGTGTTACTTTTTTAATTTGAAACTTGGTTTCGTTGGGATTGATCTTTTGATTTCTGACTTGGCCTAGGTTTTTGTAGATCGGCCTAGTTTCGGTTGGATTTAAAATGTGAATTTCAGTCGATTGCTTTGTTATTGTACTGATATTATAATTTTGATGGATTGTTAGATTAATTTCAATATAATTATTTTGATGTAGGAAAGAGATAGATACGAGGTTGGGAAATAATTTTAATTATACAAAATGTTGTCGAAAGTCGGGTATACCAATGTTATTAATTTCTTGTTTACGATCCTGGCCGCTAGATGTCGTTGGTTCAGATTATACATGAATGAATTCCCCCTGCTGGTTTTTCTGTCTCTCTCGCACTCAGGCGTGTTTAGTTTAGAACGACTTTATTTCTTATCCATTTGATTGATTATTATTACGGAAGGATATTTTGAATTGTTACATACTGACACAGAACACAGTTAGTATATTTTTGTTAATGTGAGGTGTGTTTCAGGGTAGAGTCCTGTTTGCAAGTGGATCACCTTTTCCTCCAGTGACTTACAATGGAATAACTTATCACCCAAGACAGGCAAACAATGCTTATGTTTTTCCGGGTGTCGCTTTAGGTATCACTTCTACAAAGACTTTCAAAATAAAAGAGGAGGTTTTTTACCACGCTGCCAAAGTAAGTATTTTACTATAAGAAACGAAAGCCGAATGTACAAATTGTTGTTAGAAAAATCTAAAATTAGCCATTAAATATTAAAAAAGAATTATTTTATTTGTCAAAGTACAGAATAATAATAAAATTTACCATGTAAAATTAGCATAATTCTTAATTGAGTAGACAGGTCGTTATTAACTTTATCGCCCTAATAACTTTTTATTTAAAAATTTTGTTAAAGGCATAAGGAGGAAATATAATTTAATATATTTATTTTTAATCTTCTTCTTTTCAATCTTAGGTCTGGTTTCAAAAATATTGTATATAAAATATGTCTTAAGATTATTTGTCGCTTCTGGCAAATTTTCACTAAAATTTAAGACTTGTAAAATTAGCCATGTGTTAAGTTTTATACTCAGTTTCATGCAAGGTTTGGGAATATTTCATTTAATCAATCTTGGTAAAAGGCTAATTTTTGTAGTTAGTATATTTTGCACATGCAAAGTCCTCAAAATCACTTCCCTTCATTTGTATCAGTCTAAATGGTTTTTTTATGAATTGCTTGTTTTATAATTATTACAAGTCTTACTGGAGAGTAAAACTGTGATTTGCCACAGCCCTTTCAATAACACCACATGTGCTGTCAAATATCTGTACACATAAATTACCTGAAAGAGAGTTTTTCATGTTTGTAGATTATTCTAGTTTGTTTTCTCTGAGAATATCAATTTGATGTACGTTAATATAATTTCTATTCTATGGAACACAAAAGTCAGACCATGTGACTAAACTTGTCAAATCATTTTACATATGCAACAACAGTCAAAACTGTCCCAACTGCACTACCCAGGCCATTTTTAGCTCTCATAGCCATTGCTTAATTCCAGGAGAAATATTAACCTACAAAGTACTGAATCTGTATCTGTACACCGTCAATGAACTCACAAAGCTACACCACACCTTGATGCTGCACTAAATAGTGCTCTAGTAGTTTATGCTTGAACTTTTGCAAAAAATAAAATAAGTATAATATGTAAAATGAAACGGTACATATCATTTAAAAATATAGTGGTGCTAAACCACGTCTACACTCTTAAAAGAAAAATACCTGACTACAATTACTAATATACATATTTTCATTTCTTTCCCGCGGGCCCTTCTTTTCCTGGGTATGGGCGCCCATGATGTCCCTTATTTGCTGTAGATATGCCAGCCTAAAACATTTGGTTATTCAGTTGGTCATATTCTCTGATGAAGCTTCCTATACCTTTGCTTCATTTTCTTTCCATTTTCACCTTGAGCTGCCGTCTACCTTTCCATCCCAATCCCATAACACTCTCAGTGAGTGGTAGCACGAAAGGGAGACAGTGTATTTTTAGCAGATTTTTATTTTCCGCTAGTGTGACTGTTTGGTTTTTGTAACCACTTTAAACTATTCTTAACTTTGAATTTATAAACTAACTTTTTTAAACATTATTGTGCTATTAAACCAACTATCAGCTTTTGAAAGCATTTTATTTGAGTTTTATCTTTTTAATATTATTTTACACGAACATTTATGAAACCTCCTTGAAAACAATGCAAAACCTGTATATATACTGGAGTTTTTATTATTTACTACTTTTACAAAAATATAATTCTTCTTTATTACATTTAGAACCTATAACTAAAATATAAATAAATACAAATCTCCTACAGTTAAAAAAAAAATATATATGTACGTATAAGTTGGACTGATACTATCAATTGGTTTGTTTGAACTTATTTGGCACTCCACGCAACCACTCGTGTGGAGAAAATTAATTTCATGCGTCCACTCCAGTGTTAAAGACAAATTTTCAGATATATATTGTATAATTAGAAACAAAAATTATATTTGGTATTCTTACAAGCATTAAACTCTAAGTTTTGATTCTTGGTTTAGAAGAACATTACAAAATCCAATTATCTAACTAAAAATCTACTAAAAAAATGTGTGAATCGCTCTTAGGGGTGTAAACCAGACTTGGTAATTATAACAACAAATTTAAAAAATTGTAAATAGTAGGCTAAATGTTTGAAAATAAATAAAAAATAACAAGGAATAGTCATTCAAATTTCAGTAGCTAAATACACTAATTTTAAGTTAAATCTGCTGTTATACTTTTGTTTCAGGCATTATCAAAGCTTGTGACTAGCAGTGAAATTGAAAATGGAAGTTTATATCCATCTTTGAAAGACGCCAGAAAGATATCATTGCACATAGCAACAAGTATAGCCTATCAGTCATATAGACAAGGTAATGTGATCAATCATTTTTCTCTTAATTCACACATTATTAAAATGTATTTTATTTACTGACAACTGGCATGGACTTGTTTCCCTTGAAAGGAAAAACTTTCTTATGGTTTTGTAATCATACTAGTTCATTGGTTACATTTTCACTCTCCCATACTAGTATTAATTTCATTGTAATGTACCAGCAGAATTATATATCGAGATATGGACTTGATGACTAACGGTAGGGCAAGGAATGTAGTGTTGGGAGCTTATAAAAATATTGGAAGTAGTTTATATGCAATTATACAAAGAACTTGGCTATTTCTACAAAAATACCCTCAAAAGGGTTTTCTTTTAAATTGTTGAGTTTGGACAGTTGATTAAAAAATAATGCCTTCTCACTATACATCCCAACTCCCATTCAGGAGGACAAAATTAGTTTTTGAAAAAAATACAAGTTTCCTGTCGTTGAAATAAAAAAATGTAAAAGTCCAAAATTAAAGATTAGAAAATTTCCCTTGAAATATATGTACGGTATATATTTTTTAACATTCTTTTATTACTCAACTATAATGGGGAAAATGTGAAGGTTTCTATTAAATTTACCTTTGTAAATTTTATAACTTTTTTTATCAACTTCAGCATAAAATCACCTCCTTATCAACAATTTTAAATATATCAACTTCAAATTCATTTTGGACATGCACCAATTTATTACTTAAGTCTGCATCAAATTATCTTGAAACATATTGAAATTGGAGCATGAAATTACTGAGCTGGCAGGTTTTTGTACTTTCACCTACAAAATACATTTCAAATTCTTCAGAGTGGTCAAATTTTAATTTATCTCATTATTGTAATATAGCCATTGGACTACTTTTTACATCTAATAAGGTTTATTCCTATTTTTACTGTCTAGTGGTCTATTACTCACGTAGTAAAAGCTACCGCATTTTCTAAACGCTAATATGGCTTCATCATCAGGCCACTGATAAAATAAAATATCGATATTAGATGAAGTATCTATAGTTAATCTTAGCATAGTATAAAGTGATCATGATAGGTAATGTAGTAAAACATACAGATGTACAAACGTTTAATTAATTTAATAATTTTCCAATTTATTTTTTATTAACTTTTTAAAATGTATTTTGTTCAAAACTTCTTTTACTTTCTCACTATACTATAGTATAGAGAAAGTATAGTGATCGCAAAAAAAATCGATGTTGAGATTTTTGTGGAAATATCCGTTTTGGGACCCTCTGAGTCCAAAAAAGTGGTTTTTACAAAATGTCTGTATGTCTGTATGTCTGTATGTATGTCTGTCTGTATGTCTGTATGTATACAAAGCTAGAGAGAAAACTATTCTATCGATTTCAACTAAACTTGCACCAGACATGTCAAGTAGGCCTGTATAGATGCACGAAGAACGGTTTTGAAAATTTAAAAAAAAAAACCCCTTTTTCGCAAAAAAACCACCAAAAAAACAGTTATTATTTTTTTATAAAAAAACCGCTCTAACGATTTTGATAAAATTTGGCTTATTTGTAGCCTTTAATGTACCCTACCATATGCAAAATACAGCATCTTTCTAAAAATTTTCGTTTAACTAATAATAATAATAATAACTGATTTTTGGGGGTTTTTCGGCCATAAGGCGGGTTTTTTTTCAAAATTTTTCAAAACTTATTTTCGTGCATCTATAAAGACATAATTGACGTGTTTGGTGTAAATTTGTTCGAAATCGATCGAATAGTTTTCTCTCTAGATAATAATAATAATATTTATTACTGTAGGTAATCTAAAACTTTAATAAAAAATACCTGTCCTACCCCACACTACAAGTCACAGTGAATCTGTTTGATAATTTAAATATGTTTGTGAGAAAGTATGTGCCAGTTCCTGGTACCGTTTATTTTTACAAAAAATTAATATTTATTGTTTATTCCATGTTCTTAAGTTTTAATATTTTGAAAACCCTTTGCGCGACTACTTGCTCGAACGAACATTCGAAAAGCTGTACTGTCCGGTGAAAATCGAAATAGCTGGTCACCCATAACTAAGGAGATTAGTTCTTGTAAATTCAAATATACCCATTATTATTTGGTTATTAAAGAAGCTGGAAATATAAATATGTATTTTCGATATGCAATTTTCCAATTTCTAATTTTTGATTTAATGGTTTTGTATAACCAAAGCCAGAAATGAGTTATTTGAAATAAAAATGTACCCTAATGCATTGCCAAAGATCTCTAATGTAAAATAAGTCATTATTTTTTGTTTAAAACAAAATAACTTCTAGAGTCTATTTTGTATTTAAATTTACTGGTAACAAGGCCATCCCTGTTGTGGTATTAGTTTGGGAGAAAAGGCTTTAGTTTGGCTGTGTTAGTTTGCTTGCCAATATGTGGTGTTAAGTATCCATGGACTTATAACTTTGTTATCTGTTGCAGGCATTGCTGGATTGCTTCCAGAACCAAGTCATCTGAGCGAGTACATAAAAACTCAGCAATATGATGAAAGCTACTTGCCATCAATACAACTTCATCCTTTTCAAAAGGATCAACACTATCAGTAGTCGGTCACAATATTATTTGAGAAATGTATGAGCAATGTTAATAAAACGAATATTTGGGTCAAATTCTTAAAGCTTCCATTTTGAAAAATATCCTTTTACACCATCATTCACAAACTACGTTTTTAGCTAAAATGTGGGCTAACCGGTGTAGTAATTCATTACAATTCTGTTAGAATGGTCTGAAAACACAAAATTTGGCTTTGAGTCGGCAATGCAGTGACGCACCGACGGGGGTGGACGAACGGGACCTGCCCCCCCCCCCCCAGAAGGTCTTTTTAGTCATGTGGATTGTATTTTAAACTAATCGATCGTTGAATACGTAGTCGATGTTCAATTAAAAATTACATTATTTATGATTAATTTCGTGATGTGATCACGAAAAAATAATTGTTCTTTTTTAAATAAATATGATTCTTACCCTACAGAATCATGATTTTCTTACAGTGATGTTTGAGTCTCGGCGGTCTGGTTCATGAGTTGACGGTATGCGAGCTCTGATTAGCGCCGCGTAGATAACGCTGAAAATCGGGCGTTAAATTCCCAAGTTATACGGGATGTTGAAAGCGCGACGTTGGTAATGTGGACCCCGTACTATACACAGTGTTTTTGAAGCTTTGTTAATGTTGCGTCCTTCACTTCCAAAATGGAAACCATTCAGTCATTCTGTCTAGGTGTTTTACAAATAATAGAAACACATATCAGGAGAGCTAGACATATTTGTACACACCCAGTGTTTCAGCTATACTTACACGAGCTGAGCTTGGTCGAGCCGACCCGGTCCGTCGCGGATATCCGTAGCAGTGGATAAATCTAACATATTCGCACCGTTCTGACATGTGTCGGAAGGATGCGAGCGCATTCCACCTCACCACAACTACCATGAATTGCAAAATTATCATGGAGGAACAGTGGAAGAGACCTTTCCACGTTCTTTCTGGTTTTGACCTGTGGTTATATCTATACCCAACCGCGTGGAGTGGAGCCGAATCGACCCGATCCAGTATGCTGTCTGAGCGTGGAAAAAATCGACTCCGTCCGTGTCGACTCGGCTGGCTCGTGTACATTTTGAAGTACACAATAATCACTTTGAAATAAAAAATAACTACTTTGTAGTGGTTATTCTACCGTGGCCTCTCTAGTAGCTGCGCTCCATATAACTTTGTTCGGCGTTGATAGCGCGCGCGTCAATCCGCGTTGGCAATGCTCAACGTCCGGTTTACTTAAATTCGCTAGTGTTGATAACATGGTCCACAGTAGTTCCATTTACCCAACTAACTGACGTTAACGCGACATTGAAAACAGCGCTCGCATAACATGGCTCTAAGGCAGCTCGCTGGGGTGCTGGCTAGACCGTCACTTAAGGTCAGTGCGGGGTGATTTGCAGAAATAATGTTTATATTGCATTATTGTCTGACTCAAGCCCATCACCATTCACTTAAAAAAAAGTATAATGTTTCAGACTTTGTGATAGATTAAAGAACTTTCATCCGTTTGGGATTTGTTGAATATATATATAAATATATATCCTGACCTGAGCTTAGTCCCCCCCAAAGCCAAATCCTCGGTGCGCCACTGCGGCAATGTTGATGTAAAACACTGCTAGCATTCTTAAAATCTTTGCTACCAATTTATTTTTATTTTTGAAAAGTTGAAAAGTATAAAAATTACACGAATTCAATGTCCAACAAAACACGCATCATACAAAAACAGTCTTAGTCATGTACTGTAGTAATTCTGAATGAATAGCTTAATCATTCCAAAGTAAAGAGATTTGCCTAAATTGTTACTTAAATTCTAATTCTGTTGTTTTTTGCTTTGAAACGACTATGAAATTGTTACACAGTTTTACAAAACCATATTTCGTAACCATTTTGAAAAAAAAGTCATAGTTATCAGTATTTTTAGGAAAGTTGGTTTGTGTCTTGGAATAATTGAGCTTCTAACTATGGCGCCATTACTCAAACTAATTTCTACTGCTTTAGTTCAAATTTGGATTAGATATAAAAATGAACGGGCCAAATAAACCAAGCAAAATGTTAGATAAAAAACAATATGACTCAATAATTTTATAGGAAAATAGAAATTAATATTATAAATGCCCTAGTAATAAGCTAAGATTTTTGTTTTTAACCATTAACTTTCAAACAGAATTTTGAGGCATAATAGTGGAATGGTTTATGTAGTATCAGTCAGTACACAAATTTTAGTGGGATATTTTAGCGTACATTTTTTTCTTAAAATCAAACAATACTAAACACTTGCTAATTCTAAAGACAAACAACCTGCGGACATTAATTACATCTCTTGTAGCTTGTTCATTAGCCAAAATGTTTGATCGACCTTAATAAGAATTTTACTTTTAGGCAAAAAGGATTGTGGTTTTAAGTTATAAGTTTGTATAACCACAACTTTGATACTAACTGAACATAAAGCATTTTCTAATGTTTGTCTTGCCAACCTACAAACAGCTGAAACTGAACTAATTCCTTGGAATAAAACCAAACTATTCAAAAACCAATAAATCATAGTGATTAAATAAAGCATAATTTGATCATTGATAACTTTGTTCAAAACTTTGAATACTTATGGCAGTAGTGAAACAGATTGATAGTTGACATTGTTCCCCTC
>JAGFPH010000011.1:229995-314156 GCA_018207615.1 Philaenus spumarius | reverse complement strand
AAAAGACTATTTTTTAATAAACAAATATTTAATTTAATACCTTATTTTAACATGCACATAACAATAGTTCACAATGCTGAATGTTACAAGTCCCATGCACATATCTACAGAATTAATTTGTGTAATAAAATACATAAAAAATTTACAAATATTTATAGATCTACCACATACACTACAAAAAAGCACAAATAAAACAAAATTATTTGTATATTTCAATTAATCATTTACAGTTTTAATAGATGCACATGTTTGAGAAATTGACAGAGTTCCAAGTTGATGCATTAACAATTAAAATGGTCATGCGCACAATAAAAACAAACATGCATACAAGCCCCAAAGCACACCTTTAAAACTCAGGCCATTGATAAATGCTAGGTATAGCTGGCCGATAGTTAGTGTCATATAGTTGAGCTTTTATAAAACCAGCTTTATCCTTTGGTTCAGGATATGTTGATGCCATGCCTGTAACAACAGTCCAAAGTTAACCAACATAAAAATGTTACTTAATCCCATCACCGTTATAGTCTACACTATTTACATTTTAAAATATAAGTTGACAGAGATGAAAGAAAGCAAACATAATTTCCTGTCTTCAATGGTTAAAGTTTCATGGTATGTGAAAGATATGTGTCCTAATTTCTACAGCTGGTACAGGAGTACAAAATTGAACTACTTTTAACAATACTTGTAGTTCAGTCGGCAGCATAAAAACCGATCGTAATGATTAAAGGGTCGTCCATGAGTAAAACCTCAAGTTGGTATAGTCAAAAGAAGTGTGCTTCGGCTCCCATCTTGAAAAATAGGTTTTTACACAGATCTTGTAAACTTATAATCTTTGGCTAAAACAATCAGATCATTTTTATTGAACACAGATTTCTGTATCAATTTTATTCCAAAAAATGTTCTGTAAAATTCATATTTTAAGAGTTATTGTTGATTTAAACATTTCCTTTTGCCATTTTTTCTAAACAAATTATTTTCTGTTAACAAGTTATTTAGCAAAACTGCAAAGTGAAATTTTCAACAAATCTTTTACGTATTATTTTTTCAGAAAAATATTTGTAATAGTAATACTGTACTTAATTGTGCTTCCAACCTCAAGTTTGCAAATTACATGATTTGCTTTATAAATTTGAACAGTAGTAGACAACAACAGTATTACACTAAGCATTTTTATCATTGGCCCTTAATCAATGACTGGTTTAAATACAATAGAAAGGAAACATTATTTTCTTTGGAAAAATAATCCGATTTATTTTATTTAGTTATAAGATCAATACTTTATAATATTATCGCAAAAGCTATTCTTCAAGAAGGCTGTCGAAGTTCATTAACCTATCACTGCGCCAACTTGAATTTAAACACATGGACGAGTGCTGTAGAATTCCTTTGCAAGAAAACCTACGTGCCGACTGTACATACGATTAGTCATATTTCTTTAAATGCAAAAACCATAATTGATCATCATTGCCTGTCAGATCTTTATGTACAAATATACCATTTCAAAAAGGCATTTTTATTTGCTAAGTGTTGTAATAATGAATATATAATGTTAATGAACATTATTCCATCAAAAAGCTGAGATATTGTAATGTATGTGGGCCTAACCTAACCTAACCTAACTCTTTATAAAGTTATAGTTCAAAGAAATAATATTAAAATGGGTTTCTTGAGTCAACTGTTTGCATTTAAAGGTGCAAGTTGTTGTAGGATTTTAATAGTGAAGTTTTTATATGTTTTAGTGTAAATGAGGTTTGTCAAATTTGCACTTCAAACAATTGTATGACTATAAAAAATTCTCTTACTTTGTAAGACTAAGTGTGCTACTAAAAAACTAGCTAGTAAATATTTAGAGTGGTATAGTAAAAATTAAATGTTTTCTAGTACTCTCATACATTTTTTATTTTAACAAAGGTAGCTTTAATAAGAACTTCAAATAAGAAAATATTTCTAATTTTTTATGACAAAAATAACAACATATTATGAATTTTTATTAAAAGTAAAATTTTATTTTTGATCAAATGAAAAATATATTCTTGGTAATGGATAAACACCTTTTTGGATTAAAATTTAGAGATAGGCTTTGATTTTTGATGCAAATTGAATTGCTAGTTGAAGTCATGATATAGCCTCCATTAAAGAGTTAGTAGTTGATTCATATACAGTGAAAGACGACTTAACTATGACCTGAGTTATGATTGAGGTAAAACTTTAATATACACTTGCTCGTTGGAAAACCAGTTCAAAATCAAGGAATATCAATGGAATATCTTTGTGTTGTATTAATTTCTTAGGTAAACGATTTTTCCTGACAATTTACAACAAAACTTTTGTTTCTCTCGGCCATTTAACACCTTTCACAATATTCATTTAGTATCACACTACTGAATTTTAAAAATTACATAATTTGTAATTACAAGAAAGTTTACCTTAAGGTTTTACTTTACGCACAAGCTTGCATACAAAATTGGATACCGTACAATATTTTGACAGTTGACATGCCCATATTGTTAGATAGACTGATAGATGGCTTTATCTATCTGATAGAAACAAATTTAAGACTGATAGATGGCTAGCAATTTAGCCCTCATGGACATACAGTTTGCATTGATTTAAAGTCTTAAATTTAAATCAGTCTTTTTACGGCTTATACCAATAAGAAGAAGCATTCAGTTCAAAAAATTATAACAGTGGTGGATAAGAAATAATTTAAAATGTAGGAAGGATCGATCTAATATGGTTGTATACATAAAGAGGTTACTCATTATGACTATGTTCGTCTCACTGTTTCATAAAATTATACAAATATATAAATATATTATTCTAATTGTTAGATTTTTGTTACCTAACCTCACTTATATTTTTAACTGCAGTTCATGCAAATTGTAACCATTATTTACCATTGTTAGATTGTTTATTATATTATTAAAAGTGTTCCATAAGGCAAATATGTAGATCACAATACCTTTCTCATATGCGTATTCAGCAACTCTGGTCGCTACCTTTAACGAACACTCTTGGATTGTTGTTAGAGGTGGATATAAACTGCCTTTATTAAGATCTGCTTCAGTCACAAGTTGGGCCAAAGACTGTAACATTTTAAACATTATGAAAAAAAGATTGAAAATTGCAAATCTACTATCATTAAATTACGCAGGCTTATATTTTATTCTATAGAAATAAAAAATATATTTCTTCTTCATATGCTGAATCCGGAAGTTTCACATTCTATATCAGAGATATAAATAATTTAGTCATAATAATCAATTAACTAGTGACAGTTTTTACCTCAGCAGCGTATAGGAAGACCTCTTCGCTGATGTGACGAATGCCTGCACAAATAACGGCTAAAGCTACTCCAGGGAAAATGTAAGAGTTGTTACCTTGACCTGGGTAGTATGTTTTGCCTTTATACGTAACAGGATCAAATGGAGAACCACTTGCAAATACAGCGGCACCCTGAAAAATAAAATCAGGTAAATCATGAAAGAGATTGTTTAAGTTGTTCACACTTTTCCTCTGAGTACCTTTTTGTTACTGTCTTAATTGTTTTACTGTATTTTACTAAGCCCTACTGCAGAACAGTTCTGTACCTTTAGGTTAAAGGGTTAATAAAATAATGAAATTATTGGCACACAGCATGTATTTCATATGAAACCACATGATAATATTCCTCGGTTAAAGTGTGTATTTTAGTATTATTATGGCAAGACTGAGACAATGGTTTTGCAATTGACTGAAATTGACAGTGAACTATCAGGAAAGCAAAGTAATTCGAGCTATTGAGCTTGAGTAAAGGATCAAATCTAGAGTTTTGTGAGTATATTGTGACTTTATTTTCTAACTAAAAAACATTATATACAAATACACGTGCAACTGTGTGGAACGCAAAGGGCATATCTAGAGAATTCGAAACATGCACTGGTGTCAAACAGGGGTGTAATTTAAGTCTGCTACTATTTGCTTTGTTTATGAACGATATTGACAACGAGTTGGAGGGCGGACTAAACATTTCGGGTACCATCATTCAACTCTTGGTGTTTGCAGATGATTGTTTTTCTGGCATCGGATAAACACACTTTGCAGAATATGATCAATGCATTTCATGAATATTGCTTAAAATGAAACCTAATTGTAAATCTAGATAAACCAAAGATTCTAGTATTAAGGAAAGGCGGAAAACTAGCAAATCATGAGAAGTGGAGTTATGAGGAACAACAAATCGAAGTGGTAAATACGTATTTGATATATAAATACATATAAATGTATACATAGAGCAAAGTTGTCTCTGGAGGAGCATTTTACGAACAAATAGCAAAATTTTCAATTTCAAACAATGACATATCATTTGAAAAGAAAATGTTAATTTTCAATTCTGTCCTCAGATTGATAATAAGTTACGGTGCCCAGGTGTGGGGATATAAATTATATGATTCAGTGGAAGTAATACAGCGCTTTTTTTATAAAGATAATATTTAAATTGCCTGATAATGCTCCTAACTACACTTTGTTTCTGAAAACTAAAATATATCCTTTTTTTGTGTATACAATCAAATTGCATTTGCTGTATATAAAGAGATGTTCGGAGCTACCTTCGACTTGACACTTCTTCTACTAAGGCAAGTACTAGTGAAACAGATGTATTTGTACAAAGAGTGGCAAGTTTTAAGTGAGCTTTAAGACATGTTTCCAAATTTTTGGATGGAGGAAGCTATAGACACAATTAAGACTAAAATTGCATCAAATTACAAGTTATTGTTGCATAACAGTGGTCGTTCAATGTTTTATAAACAGTTGAACTTCAATACAGATTATTTAAAAAGTGACAGGAAATTTTATTTAATTATTTGGTTTTTAAAAACCAGGACGGAATTAGTAAATTTAAATAAATATTCCTATTCAGTTACGTCTAAACTGTGTTCCTTGTGCAACATCAATGAAAAGGAAGACATTTTTTAGAAAGAAAAATCTTTATTTTTCACAGAGGTAATAGTACAATACAATACAGGATAACACAGCATCTATCAACATTTGAATATCAAATTTAAACTAAACTTACAAAACTAAAAATAAAAAAATAAATTATGCATCTCTATACAAAATGTAGGAAATCCTATAGGCTCAGTCTGTTTTGGGCGCTCCAACAAAAGAACTAAAGCAAACTCCTAATGTGTTAACAATGACTATAACACAAAAAATAAAGTACTATTACATAAAACTAGAAGGTAGATTTTATGAAATTAAAATTATCTTCCTAACTAAAAAAACTAACACTAGCAGCTAGACTCAACGAATGACACAGACTTACCAACATCAAACAAGCACTTTAAAAACACATTTTTTTACACATTTTAAATGTTACAAATTTTGTCTTAGATTTCATGTCATGTTTTAAAGTGATAATGTAATGGCATCCCCTCTGAAGGTCTTTGGACCAAGAGTATTGTCAGCAGCTATATTTGTTTGTATATTACAAATAATTTGTAGATTATATTTAATAAAGACATTATTATTATTATTATGGCAAGACTCAGACAATAGCAATTGAGTGAAATTGACAGTGGATTGACAGTGTCGGGCTATTGAGCTTGAGTAAAGTATCAAATCTACAGTTTTGTGAGTAGATTGTGACCTTATTATCAAACTAAAAAACAGTTTTCGCACTTACATCAGTATGAGTATAAGCTTGTTCTGCAGTGCACTCGGCTTTAGATGTAGGATTACTGAGAGCAAATATTACAGGCCTTTTGTTGTTTTTTGCCATGTCCTTCAATATATCAGGTGTAAACACTCCACCAATAGCAGCAGCACCTAAAAAGAAAACAATTTAAACTTTTGAAAAAACAGATGAAAATATATTTAGAACCAAACTTTGTTTTATGTCTATTATGTGCTTCATTGTAGAGGTTTTATCATCATGTATCCTTTAGGGTATTTAAATGGTGCTAAAAATAAGTTAATGAAAGTCAGCTTACTTTATTTTATTGTTATTTAGCCTATCACCCAGTCGGTATCAGAAGGATTGAGCAACAAAGAGAATGCCAGGTGCTCTTGAGTGCTGTAAGAAGCTTTTTTTTACATACATATGTTATAATATACACTATTTTACCCAATCTCATATACTGGGAGTTCCAAAAGCATTAAAAAACCTTCTGTTTTTTTTTAAGAGGTGTGAGGAGGGAGATATGCAGAGAAGCCTTTACAGCACTTGAAAATCATTCAAATGTGTAATTAGCAATAAAATGTGTACTAAAATACATTAAAAATGTACATCTGCTTTTGTATTTATTTTAATAAGTAAGCTATGTATTCGTATTGTACAATGAACTTTTATCAAATTCAATATAACAAACAAAGTTAAATCTTTTGTTATAAAAATATAGGCCTCCATTTGACAAAGTAGCTTGTAGTAACTTAATCAAAAAAGTCAAAATGTTAAGAAATTCAGATGTTGATCAGTTGGCATTTTAATAATGACGTTCAGAGATTTCAACATACAAACAATAGCCATCTACAATATTAGTTTATGTAATCCTTACATCACTCTATCTAATAAGAGCCAATACAATTTAATAGAACAATTTAACAAAAATAATAATTTAAATAACATAAACCAAAAACTGAAATAATTTAGATAGGTTATTACTCAGACGTTATGTTATAACTTCATAGTAACCCGTTTATATATGAGGGAAATAAGGAAGAGATTGTTATGTCTAAAATAAAAACTACTAACACCAAAAATTTCTTACCTATAAGAATAGTTGGTTTGAGTGTTTTTACAGCTTCGGCAAGAGTTTTAACTGCAGCATGTTTGTGTGCGAATTTAGCCTTGTGTTCTGAAATACCTCCTTCAGGTCTGTCTTTAACAATGAGTCCTTTAGAGTCGACCAGGAATATTTTTGACCTGGCTACATCTTCTGGTGTACCTTCTGCTTTCATGGCCATTACGCACAGTTCAGCAATACCCAATGCTGCCTGTAATGTAAGTAAATTCTTATGAGAAAACATCCTTTGCTTGATGCAAAAATTTTGTTACGGATGCATAAATTAATTATAGACTAACCATACACAGCAAAAATAGTTCTGCATGCAAAACTGCTTGTCATCCTGTTTTGGTTTGATCTTATTTTGTCAATACAAAAGTTGAACACTGTGGCGACATAATCACACTGATTAATAAAACCCTGAACCACAAAAACTTAATAACTGAACAACTTAATGGGAAGTTATGTTTATTGATCTACCCTGATGTGCATTTCGATGACATAGAACTCATCATCAGAGGGCTTTAACACTACCCTGTTGTTCAATTATTGTTTTTGTGGTTTAGGGTTTCAATTATCAGTGTGATCTTACTTTGTGGACAATTCTTTTTCGATAAACATTAATGATATGATTCAAATGTGAATGTGAATACATATGTATACGACTATCATATTAATTGAATAATACTTCTATTATTATTTTAACAATAAAATCTCTAGTGTACATATTTGTATTTAATAACATGCATCAAATGCAAAAAAAATCAGTTCAATAATAGGACAGACGATTTTTAAGAAACCAATACTAAAATAAAATGGGATTTAGTTTTGTATCCATGAAAGGTTATTATCTTTATGAAACCAACTTAGAAACATAGACAATAATCAAGAGCAAATACACTTTGTTAAAATATTAATGAGATCAAAGTATCATTTAAATTTGTTGCTTGTATTGCTATATAAATTTAGTAAGTCATACATAAGCAATTCAATTCCTGCATGACAATCATTACATACTAGGAATGTTTTCCTGGCAAAAATTTTAAAAAATGTCTGTATTTTTCTTAGTATAAAAATTTAGCACTCAATTATAAAAATACGCTATAAATGGAAATATAATTATCTTAGATGTGCAATATTGTGCCACAATTTCAAAACTATCTGAATTTTAGTTCTTGTACAATTTGTATTTGAAGTATAAAAATGGTATTACCTCTCCTGCTCCTTGGAAGAGAATAACATTATCTTTTAGCGATTTGTTTGTAATCCTGAGAGATGCAAGTAGTCCTGCTAACGCAACGGAAGCTGTGCCTTGAATATCGTCATTGAATGTGCAGTATTTGTCTCGGTATTTTTCCAAGAAGCGGAAAGCATTGTGGTTGGCAAAATCTTCAAACTAAACATGAAAATAAATCACTCTATTAAAAGAACTAGTATTGTACATTGCTTTCATTCATATAAACTATTTTTAACTTTGCAGTCTATTCATATTATCATTGTGATATGATAAGAATATTATAACAATAACTAAAGTGCTATAAGATTAGTTCTTTATTCAAGAGTATAAAAAAAAGATAATATTTTTGAAAAATCTTTACTGTAGAAGGTAGCTTTTCTTAACAAATATAAAATTTACCTGAATTAATGTGTTTTGGCCATACCGTTGAACCACTGCTTGCATGAATTCATCAATAAAGTCATCATACGCTTGCCCAGTCACACGCTTTTGCCTTAAACCAATGTACAATTTATCATCCAGAAGTTGCTGCAACAAATAAAAACAGATGAATTAGGCATCTTAATAAAATTGAAAAAGACAAATTGAACATATACAGTAAGACTTCGATAATCCGGCACTCTATAATCCGGCAGACTCGGTAGTTCGGCATCAATCATCTTGAAAATTTGCACTCATTAAAAATAGCAGTTTTTGTAATTATTGAGTGATTTAAGCCCGGTCTACACTGTCTGTTGGCTCCGCATCCGTGTAAAAATCTACTGCTCAATAAACTTGTCCAAAACAAACATTTCAATCAAAATTTCTCCTAAAAATCGAACCAATTCAAAACAACGCGCTCTCGTCGTCCTTTAAAAACGTTAAAGGGACCTTTAAAACTTTTGTTGCTGACAGTATTTTTTGTTGAACGTATTATTCCACTTAATGAAGATTATTTCAACAAATTGAAGTCTTTGGAAAAAGATATATTGAATTTCTTGTAAATAGTTGTTCAATTTATTACCGCTTTCAGAGTATCTACTAGTTCCCAGAAATAAAAATCAGTGACTTTTTAGTGACTTTTAGGGAAAAACTTTAAAAAATCGAGTTTCTATATACAAAGTCTTAATTCTGTAAAACTTAAAATCACTTATGACAAAATATGTCTACTTCTCTTAGTAATACACCCAACTAGTGATACACGAAGTGCGTGATGTTTTAGTCGATTGCCTCGATTGTTCAAACATCTCGAGCATCAAACAATCGTGCATCACTACGCTGCAACTTGTCTGCTCCGCTGTTCACTACTACGACCATACTCCCCCCTACCGAACGCTGTTCCTGTTTATATTCATGTTTCGGCAAAAAAGACATTGAAACAACATAAAACACATAATTACTCCACTTCATATATGCTCAAAATATTTTAAAGGCTAGATATGACTTATAAAAAACTAATCAGGTTATTATAGAAAAAATATTTCATCATCTTGAAGCCTGGGACTATGATCGCAATTATAACATCAGCACAATTATACTCGCACAATAGTATACGGAACCTTTTTTTATATATTTGTTACAATCCAGCGCTCAGAGAGCTTATATTATAAATATTGTATGTATAAAATGATTTTGTTTTAGGCTTTTAAAATTTATTAGTTAGTGGCAATCTCTCTACGCAGTTAATGTTACGTAGTTTCAACGTGTAATTTACGTGTTCATATACAGTACATGTGCGTTTATTTATAGTTTATTCACTGTCTAAACCATTTTAAAGGAAGACCTCGATAATCCGGCATATTCAATAATCCGGCATCACCGGATCCCCGAGCGTGCCGGACTATCGAGGTCTTACTGTATATTAGGTAGTTGGAATCTTTGTATGTGTGCAAGAACAACTTTATAAATTTTCTTTAAAACGTATCAAAATTAATAGCCAGCATTTTTAATCGTATTGAGTTGTTTATTTCTCTCTATCTTACAATGACTGACTTTGAGTCTGTTAGAATGCAAATTTGAAGACAGCTGATTATTGGTTCATTTATGGAAGTTTTAACTATGAACCATTCAGCGTTTGCTGGTGTATAGTACCTTTCATATATCTTTTGGTTGAAAGTAAACACACCCAATTTTTCCAATCTAGTCCACCAAACAGTCTGCATATATATTTAAAATTCTTGTTCTTAAGTTTCTCACTAGAATCTAGACCGCCAATATAGACCTGTAAAAATCATCGGTTCACGAGTTTGGCTAAAGTTAAGTACACTTACAGAAACGAATATCAATCAAAACCAATATAAAACTCCCACAGAAATCTTATTATTGTTTTGTTTATAAAACGTTTCCATTTTATATAATTTCAGAAAATAATAACCAAAATACTGCCATTTTAACACTGTTTTAAGGGTCTTACATAAGACACTTGAAGGTTGCCTAACAGTAAACAATAAGACCTTGAGTGAAGTGATGTTAAAATAAAGCCTGTCTTATCAATGTTTAACAAATATGTGATAGTAATTTAATAGTGTTAAATATTTTACTGGATTGTACTTACTTGTGTGTTTGTGCCCACATCAAGTGTGACAGGAAGGCATTGGTTAGGTTTGATACCTGCAAGAGCTGTGTACAATGACAGTTTGCCCACAGGTATACCCATTCCATATGCACCAAGATCTCCCAAACCTAGAATCCTCTCTCCGTCTGTTACAACAATGGCTCTGACATCTGATTCTGGCCTGCATCAAACCAAAAATTAAACTTCAGAAATCTATTTTAATTACTTTTTAGGCATACGCTACCATACTAATTAGGAAAAATCACTTACTAACAGTCAGACTTGGCTCTCCTGGGTTAAACAATTACAATCTCTTCCTAAGTTTAATTTGTGAAAATCAAATTAATTTTGACTAAAGACAACCAGATTTAATAAGCTTCTATCTAATATTTTGAGCTGAATGACATCGTTTATATAAAACATTACTGTAACAAAGTCCCACAAGTCCTGTGTAATTAGGCATTTCAAAACAGGTCTACTCCTGCTTTGGAAAATTTAGGGGGGTTTAAACAATAAATAAAATAATCAGATAAAGAATTATAAAAGGGAATGTATGCTCAAAAATTATTCCTTTTTACACACACAACAAACTGCATTCACACAACCCTTCAAAAACCTAACCCACAATACTCAAATACTGAACATCCTGCAATACCAATAATTAAACTTGCATCTTTATACAAAATTGTTTTACAGACCTTTATTAATTTTAGACAGTCAGGTAGTTGACCAAAAAAGGGAGAAACATCTGAAAATATATCTAATTTAGTTTTTGGAATAAAATAATTTTGATTTCTACCTGTACGAAAATATTACTTATAATTGTTTTTAAATAATGGCCAGATCATAAATAAAATAGTCTTAAAATTTTTAAAATGAATGCATATTTTAAAGGTGATATTTATTCAGTTATCTAAATTTTGGAAATGATGAATCTCATACATTTCCGCTTTGTTGCTAAGTACATTTTTTTCTTAAAAACAATTATTAATATTTTGAACTACTATCACCCCCCCCCACCCACAGCAAAAAATACAATACTTCTGAATACTATTTCATAAAATGTGTTTCCTTTATCACTCAAGCCACAGTCTACTGATGTGTTGATAGACAATAAAACCTATTGCGGATTTTTTATAGATCTATTGACTGCCAGCAATTCTTCCACTTACCGTTTTATTTTATCTTTAACCATTTAGCCAGAAAAATTTTAAAAAGTGGGTTTTACACAAAACAATCACTTTTTAATACATGCTCAGTCCTCATTTTGAAAAAGCATGATTGCTCAACCTGTGTTATCAAGAAGCCAATGCTTAATAAATCAGTTAAGTTATAATCGAATCAGGTAATTAGTAACTGAGTTAAATTGTAATAAAGAAAACAAATAAGCAACACGTTTTCCCTCTTTTTAATATATTATAGATTAAGAAATATAATGGTTGATGATATCTGCGTAGATACTATTACTTGAAATACTTTGAAGAGTTTCTTAAACTAATTAGCTAATACTATCTAGTTTCGAGTCCTCTGTCATAGCTCAACGGCTATGGTACTTGCCTCATAAGCAAGACGTCCCGGGTTCAAATCCCGCGGGGGACCATAAAATATTAAAAAACCCAAAAAAACATGCTCGTTAGCCGAAAAGGCCCAAAGTGGCATGGAAAGCAAAAAAAAAAAAACTATCTAGTTTCTTAAATCTAATTAGTAAATAGGCTAACTTGGCTGAGAAAAGTTGGTGTCAATATCATTAGCAAAAATATTGTTTTCTAGAACAGTGTATTTTACAGTCTATCTTCTAAAATTGTAATTTTATTAGATAGTTACTAACATTCTAAATGTATTTGCAGTTCAATTTTCTGGATTATTTCATTGAAAGAAAAAGTTTATACATGCTATAATAGAACCCAACAAAACTTTTCATAAATCTAAATGGACTTCAAGAAAAATTTAAGATATTATGTCAAAATGAAAACAATGGTAATCTTATCAAGCACGGATTATTTTTGTCTGGTTTAAAGTTTGAAGGTAAAAATTCTAGTTGATTATTACCACCTTGCTAAAATTAAGCATAAAATCATTAGCACAGATTCAAATACGATGGGTAAACGTTTTACTGTTATAAAATAGATTAAAGATTGTTTTACTTTAGCTACAGGACATCTACATGACAAAACTTGTCATTTCACTTTATCTATTAGCAAAGACCATCTTCTAAAAAATAATAAAACAGTAGTAATATAATGAAAGCAATAAATGAAAAGGAAGCACCACAGAAGAAATTTAGTTAATATGACAACAATTTGTGAAGCAATGAATGCTCCAGAGAGGAGTAACAGGGATACAGAGAAGAAAAATAAAAGAAAAGATTGCTTTGTTGAAGCTTTGTTGCTTTGTTGTTAGTATGGCACATAACAGTGTTAAACACCATAAGAAAAATGTATTGAAACAAAATATTTTAAATGAATTTTGCAAATAAAATTGTTTTTTTTATATTTTACAAAATCACTAACATGTTTAACCTAATAGACAATATGCTATTTACAAAATTTATATTTGTAAAACTTACCAATTTTTCAGTATTTCGTAGATATGTCCCTTGTCATGAATCGTTATAAACAGTCCCCTAGGCCGCCTGTATATGAGACCATACTTCTGGCAAGCAAGACCTACTGTAGGTGTATAAACGATGGGCATCATGGATTCTACATTTTCTGACAGGAATCGGTAAAAAAGTCTTTCATTGCGGTCCTAAAACATTATTATTTGTTTATTCAAAGATTGATTTTTTTTTGTCATTACTTGAGTGAACTGTTGTTATTCCAGGCCATATTTATAGTTCAAATGTTTTCTGACTGCAAAGTTCTTGCCATCTAGTTCTGGGTTTCTCTAAACTTTTATTTTTATGTTAAAGTTATAGCACTATAATGAAATAATAATGTTGCATAGTACTTGGGTTTATTAATGCATACATAGACCTATTTATTAATTTTTTGGCTCAATTTATATATTATTTTGAGTTGACACAAACTCTTGAAATGTGAATTATTTTGTACACTCAAATAAACAACACAAATCTGAATAAACAATTTTATAAAAATGTGAACAATATATCACTAGAAACCAACATAAAAAAAATACCTGTTTTTAAACAAACAAAATGGGGTTATTGAGTTATATTCACATATACTAATACTATCTGAAGAAGACATTAAAATTTAAAATTGGAGGAGGCTATATAATTTACTTTAACCCTTATTCTGCATGTGGATTTTTTACTATAAGAGATATATCATTCATTAATTTAAATACAATTTCTAAATACAATATCTAAAAAGTTAAATTTTGTATTACTGTACAAAATATTATTTCTACTATTTAATTGTTATTTATGGTAATAAAAAATTGTTTAAACCCGAAGGGCAATGCACAGTGCCAATGCAAAATAACAATATATTACAAAAATTACTCATGTAAATTAATAGGGATTTGGTGTGTTTGAGAAAAAAAGAAAAAAAAAACAAATTGAAGGTTTGTTTTGATAACATTTATTTGCTAAAATACTATTTCATCACACTGTATCAAAAATAGTCACTTTCAATATCAGCTGTGAGTACTGAAAATAGTGTTTTCTAGGTCTAGATCGGCAAAATCAGCTGGAGGTTTTTGCCGATCTCTAAATTAGATATAAATTATAACACCAGTAGCGCTATCAATAATATGATTTGAAATTTTGTTTTATTAATTTATTAGATATAATAACGATAAAAAAAAAAACAAAAAAACAAACATGAGTAATAATAAAAACTACATAGTGCCATAATTTTAACTTATTGCTTAAAAAAGTACATCAGTACGTTTATTCATGTACCAGTATCGGTAGTAGTGTATTGTGTCTATTAATATTACTCGATGATTTGATATCATCTGTTCCAATTAATTTAGTGCCCTTAAACAATGTATTGTTGCCATTGTAAGCAATATTTCTGAGCAGTTGTGATCAAAATGTCAAATGTTACAATTAACTTATAAAATACTTTTTTAGATAAGGTAGCAGAAGCTACAAATCTATTATCTGTTATTTTGAAGAAAAAAATATAATATTAAATTTATTAGTAATATTATTAATCACAGTTTGATGAAAAGTATCGTTCATCACACAAGCCAAAAGTGGCTTTTCGATCCTCGCTCATTTTCCTTAAACTTAAGTTCGTATCGAAAAGCGACACATACCGTTGTATCAAACAACACTAACCTGCAATCCCATAAGGTAAATATATTTGTTCAGCTCCTCATCATATCTGTCAATACTAAGACGGCAAAGTTCAAGTTGTTCTTCTTGAGTCTTGAATCGAGGAGGAATCAAACCATGGATACCTAGAGCTTGTCTCTCCTCTAGGGTAAAGGCCATGCCCTGAAACACAAAGAGAAAATTCTTTACTCATTTTGCCTTTAAAAAACAGTACCAACTTGTATGAGCAATCAATGATATATCCTTCAAAGAAATAACAATGCAATTTTAAAGTTATCCATCAATATTATAAAATAGTTTCACCCAAAATATTTGACCATAAGTCATCGCAGATCTTCGACGAATATTTTTTGGATTGTACCCTAGGATTCAGTACCCAGCTATTAACACTGAAGTCAACTATGTCCTAAAATGAGCTTTCTGAAGTGTTTGTAATTAAAACGCAAGTGGTAACTAGTTCTCCTAATATAACCAGAACAAGTACAACATTTCTCACGTACCAGTGCCAATGGCAGAAACATTATTCTCAAAGTTAGAGATTATTCAAAACTATCACAGACATAATATGTTCAGAACACCATCTGTGTTCATCATATACATCTATTCCTATTGAAATAACTAGATAACACACAATTATTATAGATGTATTATCTTATTGTTTATTGTGAACGAAACATATGATTTTTAGTTGAATTACTTAAAAGTAGGTAATCGTCTGAACGACTCTGGTATTCAACAGATTATAGATTGGTATATTCTGAAAAATTTATCATCATGTACATAGGAGTAAAATTAAAAATAAGACCATCATTTGAGAGAATGTTATTTCAGCTATGTAAAGTGTAGGGATGGTGCACCATACCATTGCAACGGTATGCCTAATGTGTGGCAGCCCTCCTTGTAAATTTATGAAACACAATTTGAAGCCATGGGCGGATCCAGCCGGTTTTCAAGGAGGAGGCTGTCTCGGGGGATGGGAAGGGGGTATAGAATAATTTTTTGGAATACAAGGCTTGAAAACGTCTTTTTAGACTATTTCACGATCACCTATTTTGAATAGGACTTAAGGATTATATGCTTTACCCAAAAATAAAGTTTTATTAAAACAAATTGTAGAGAATAAACCATAGAATTGAACTGTATACAGTACAACCTCGTTGTCGGACCCCTTTAAGTCGTATCTCCGGGTAAAACGGACTGGCTTGCAATAAATAAAAATATGCATTTTGGTAGCGCTATTGCTTTATACGAGCGCATAATCGTAGCGTACTACTCTGTGATCGTGTTTCCGCTGAGTTTGTTTGCCGTGCGGCACGTAAACGTTACTCGAAGTTGACGCAACAGAAACTTACAAACTTTTTCCCCAAAAAGTAAACAGTCCACAGAAGTGTTTTTCGTTTTATTGTGATCAGTTAATATTTTTATAGTGTTTTTCTCCATAATAAAGGAAAATATTGTAAGTATACAGTGTGTTTTCATTTTTTGATGTTTTATGCTCTTTCTCCGGCTAACACGGATTTTCGTTATGTCGAATCGGCCGTGGTTCCGGCTGGTCCGATTTAACGAGATTGTACTGTACTTGAAAATATTAAATATATTTATTCTAAAAACTTATTCCACTAAATTACAACAACTAAACAAAATTCTCACAAACTTATAGTATATAGTTCCAGCCAGACAGGAAAAGGTAACGGCTAACGCGCCTAGGGCGTTGAAAATGTAGGCTACATATTTCAAGGAAATACCCGAATAGTTCGGAACACTAAACCAGGTTTTCCTTATATTAAACGAAAATATTGAACTTGCACTTCAAATCGATATACAAATTATTATACGAATACTGCATATAGATTTGTAATAGATACACATCGATTGCAAAATGTGCTTTCTCTTTTTTTGAAAACTGTCCAATGGCAAGGGTTTACAGACAAATTCATATCTAAAAGACTATAAGAGTGGAGAATGATTAGATCGTGGTAGAAAGTTAAAATCTTGACAAATCCAGTAGAGTCCTTATCTTCTTCTCAAAACAAGTCTGTCTAACGATTATGTGCCTTTAAAAAGTGACGAGTTTGAGTCGTTTCCTTATGCTTTCTAGCGCGGCATCTATATTGATTTAGGCAACTAAAATTTTACAACAATGATTACATATGAAAATAAAAATTTTAGAAGAAATTTGTAAATACAAAAATTGAAGTTTAAAACATTTTCTTTCCAATGGTTTTTGTTTTATTGAGATTTGATAATATTTAGTTTGTGAAATATTCAATACAAGTTGTGTTGTCTGAGACAACTCAATTTCAATTGAGCAGTCTGCCACTTAGACGATTAAACAAAAATATAACCCAAAGGGGGGGCTGCAGCCCCCACAGCCCCCCTGGATCCGCCAATGTTTGAAGCATATACTCGAGTGGCATTGTACACCCTTAAATCTGTATCAGGAAAGCAGAGTAGTAAAGTGGTTAAAGGTATGTAGGCACTCGATTAAATAAGTATGCATATGGTACTTATTTGGTACATAAAACAATGTATACATAAGTATACAATGTCATTTTATAAATAAACCTGTTTCAAATATAGTCTTTTACTACACTGCACATTGATCCTATGAGTAGTTAGTTGGCTTAAACACAAGCCTCTCCAGGAGAACCATTGGCCAACCCTCATTCTTGGTTTACCTCAAGAGTTTGGTTTACCACCAACATGACATTCATCGAGCCTTGGAAACCTGAAAGATCCTATTTGTTCAACCAATGCTCCAGTAAGCAATTTATGTTCGAGGGCATGATTAGATGGAAATGTATTTAATTTTAATTGACTTGAGTCAGCAAGTTCTTGCAACATTGGAAGTAGGTTAGGTACAGTTTAGAGGTTAGATTAGTGGGAGGTAGAGAAAGGGCAATGTCCATTGCACTAGATACACATTCCAGTATATTGCAGGTGTTGCAGTGATCTTGAATGTTGATAGCAGTTTTCCTTGATCAGGCTTATAAATGTTCCAGTTGCTTTCATCTGACACCTGTGATTAAGTGTTTCATTGGTATAAGCTTAGTTGATCATTACCGAGCTCACTGCTAGCTGTAGGTTATTTATCTAATCTCTAAATACATAACCATATAATGTACCTAACTGTTTTTATCTATGTAACCTGTAACTCTAGAATATCTGCACTTATTTTAATAGGTCCCTTTTCATATATGTTTGTTATCTGGTTTTATGAATATTGGATCATATTTTACTAGACTTAAAACTCTTTTTTTCTAAAAAACATAGCAAATCTAGATTTTTCCCAACAATTAATCCTGTATAAATACCCCAGTCATATCAAATTTATTAACAGTGTTGACCCTTGGAGTTAACAAAGATTTTAGATTATTATCAGTTCTGTATGCCACCTTGTAACCTTGTTTTTTTTTTTAATTGATTTTGTTTGATAATGCATGTCCCTATTATAATTCATTATATGGCTCCTATATGGCTCCTTTTTATACAGGATTAATTGTAATGACTGCCCTAAAAATTACATTGGACAGACGGGACGACCTTTCCGAACGAAATGGAACACATACCTTCCAGTTCGAGAGTAAACGCTGCAAAATCGAATTTCGCTGAACATCTGATTAATGAGGATCGTTCTTATACTGATTTAGAAACAAATATGGAAATATTGAATTGTTGCAGTAAGGGGCATAAATTGAACACTCTGGAGGCCTACCATATTTATAATAGCTGCAAAAAGGATAAAGATAAATTATTAAATGACCAAACACAATTCCAAGCAAACATAATATTTGATTTAATAGATAAGATGCCTCCCCCATGCTGCTATTGACTGCCAGTTTATACATAATATATCTTTAAGTTTGTGTTATGAGAGATTTGATGGCCAGTCACATACTGTGACATTAATAAATCTATATATATATAAACCAAATCCACAGACTCACTGATCACGATTTCTCCAAATGTACTGAACGGATTGGAACGAAATTTGCTATGTAGCTTCCTCTAGGGCCATAGGTGCTCTCTAAGAAAGGTTTTAAAATAATTCGAAATTTTAGGGTTGTTTGGAAGGGTCAAAGTTACTAAATCACGATTTCTCTAAAACTACTGAACGGATTGGAATGCAATTTGGTATGTAGCTTCTTCTAGGACCGTAGGTGCTGATAAGAAAGGGTTTTTAAAAAAAAATCGAAATTTTAGGGGGGTTTGGGGGGTCAAATTTACTAAAAAAGAAAAACACAGAACGGATTGGAATTAAATTTAGTTTATAGTTTTCTCTAGAGCCCTAGGGTCTCGCTAAGAAAGGGTTTTAAAAAATTCGAAATTTTAGGGGAGGTTTGGGGGGTCAAAGTTACTAAAAATCCCCATAAGAAATACATAGTGTAATATATTTTTTGTTAATATAGATTTAATTTTGATTTGTCTATCAGTGCAAAGCCGGATCGGGCCAGCTAGTATGGTATAAACACCAAATTAATCTCTGTTATTAAGTGTAACTGTGAGAAATGTTTTTGTAATCGTTCTGATGATGCCTGGAAATGAAAAGGTGAAACAGCTGTAAACGAGAGAAAATATTTATAAAAGGATTGCTAAGGCAAGTACTAAATATTAATATTATATATAATAGCAATCGGATATGGTTACAAATACAATAATGGAGACATATTTAGTGTACTTTATTATAAGTAGTTGTACCGTTCAATCGATATAAACAAAGAACAATAATTAATTATGCCTGCATTATGAAGTGCAGCCTAAAATAACAAAGATGATTTACTTTACTTCCTAATATGGAGAAAGAAATATAAAAATGTTTGACTACTGTACTGTTTCAATTATAATCATAAGTGGTTGCAGTCCAGGCCGTACTCTACAGATGTTTTCGGACTAAGATAAAATCAGTGTTTGTAAGAAAACTGTAATAGATGTTTCCTGATTTTTTAAATGTTTTTATTGCCAACTTAGGCAACTATATTATTGTTTGAACGGTAAGCACTCTATTTTGAAAATAAAAACGCGCACACGATGAACCAGCCTTTATTGCCCTAGCGGAATCGGATAAGTAGTTTTTGAGACAAGTCAAATAACACACACACTTTTCCTCTTTATATAAGTCCTATAACATCGATATAGATTGTGTCAGAACTGAGCCGAGATTGTGTCAACAAAGCTTCAAACAGGAAGCAAACCAATACAAAGAAGGATATTAATAAAGCTATTACTCATACAGTTAAGAATGTGTTGACGGGTATTAACATAATGACTCAACGTGTTTTGTAATTTGAAAAAGTGACCCACATTATCCCAGCTGAAGACCTGCACAGTGCACGTGCCTAAGACACAAACTTGAGGCTATTTAAATAGCAGCTGGGAAAGTGAAAACACCAGGTTAAAACTTCTAGCTTACAAACCTATCGCATGAATGTAAACAAATCTTTCCTATTTTATGTAGACTAAAAGAGGAAAATAATTATTTATAAAATGAATTTGTGAATTTATTTACAGTTGCACACGCCTTTTCTATTAGGTAAAAACTAATGATGTTTGGCATAAACAGCGTGTAGGCTATTTATACCAACGAAACCAATGAAGTGGTCGTTGATTTATACCGAGATATTAAAAAAAAAAAACGGTAAAAAGCCAATAATGCCAAAACGCCGAATTTATACTAAGTAACAAAACGCTTTGCTAACATTTTGCTACTAGGCCTACAAGAATGTTACCAATATTAAAAAATTGCCATCACACTAGGTGGACTACTGTGGCTTACATCCTTCCAATTTAACAAGCTGTTTTTTCCATGCATTTTGTAAAGGCTAAAATTAAGAAAAATTTTCTAAAGAGGATCCGTCAGTTGCTTATAATCAAACGATTTCAAAATTTGTTTATGTTAGATTTCCATCCAAACGAGCCATCAATAATTTTGTTCAAATAACAAAGGATTAACAAATTCGATACTTCCGTAAGATTAACATTAAGACAGCGACAAAAACACATTAGGCCTATGATTTATTATGATGAATAGTGAGCAGACTTCATAAAGGGATTCTTTATATAGGCTACTAAGCAAAGTCCCGATTCTCCTCGTTAAATATTATAAAAAATTTAGAAATTTTATTTTAAGGTTTTTTGTGTAGACTATATCAGCAATATTTGATGATTTCATTACTTTAAATAAATTTTGTTTACAGGATTTGTATCGTTATAATAAAACAACAACAAAATAAGTTATATGAACTTAAGGTAGCAACAGATTCTGACTGCAATTACCATATCAGTAAAACAACAAATTAATATGTTATTATCTTATGACAGTTAATTTTGAACAACATCTACGATAAATATGATTTCGGTGATAGTATTTTTAAGAAAAATACTCGTAATAATTGATTCCAAGGTTAGTCTCAGGTCATCGTGAAACTATATACATATGCCCACTATTGAAATAAACGGTACCAGAAACTGGCACATACTTACTTACAAACATATTTGAATTAAAACAGATTCACAGTGACTTCATTATTGTAGGAGGGGTAGGAGAGGTGATTTTAAAATAGGAGATTAACTAATAAATATTATTATTATTAGCTAGAGATAAAACTATTTGATCGATTTGGAACAAATTTGCACCAAACACGTCAATTACGCCTGCATAGATGCACGAAAAAGGTTTTGAAATTTTTTGAAATACAACCCCCTTTATGGCAAAATACCCCCCAAAATCAGTTATTATTATTATTATTAGCTAAACGAGAAATTTTAGAAAGATGCGGTTTCTTGCATATGGCAGGGTACATTAAATGCTACAAATAAGCCAACTTTAATCAAAATCGTTAGAGCCGTTTTTTTATAAAAAAATAATAACTGATTTTTTGGGGGGCTTTTTGCCAAAATGGGGGTTGTTTTTCAAAACCGTTTTTCTTTCATTTATACAGGCCTACTTGACATGCCTGGTGCAAATTTGTTTGAAATCGATCAAATAGTTTTCGCTCTAGCTTTGTATACATTCAGACATACATACATGCATACATACAGACAGATATTTTGTTTAAAAAAACACTTTTTTGGACTCAGGGGTCCCAAAACGGATATTTCCACAAAAATCTCAACAAATCGATTTTTTTGCGATCACTATAATATAGTATAGTGAAAAAGTAAAAGTAGAAGTCTAACCTATAAATAATTTCATCTTAACTGTGTGGACGATGGACCACCATCGTTGACGTAAAACGTCTACGAAAATAATATTTAAAATTTCAGATGGCGGTGATAATTAAAATGTAGAACACCGGTTAGGTTAGGTTCATAATAAACGTTACAGTTTTGTTTTGGGGGTTTTCGTTACTATTTCACGTGGATTAAAAACGTTAAAGAAAATACAACACAAGATTTTTAAATCCACTATAATATATACGGAATTAGTGCTTCAACTATTTTCTGTTCTTCTAGTATAAAATTGGATAAAAAATAAATAGTTTAAGTTACCGTTAACAAAATTAAGTAATACCGACTTGTATTTAAAATCAGTTCCCACACAAAAAAAAGAAATGAACTGAAGAAGTATTTTTAGACGATTAAAAATGTTTTAATCATTAATTAATTATAGTCCTAATACTACCGTCATAAATAATTAAGTCATAAATACTATTAGGGGCCTACTTTAAAGTGCAGAAAACATTGCGATACCGAGAGAGACGGGTTCGTAGAGCAATATTCGCGATAATGATGCAATTCGAAAGGAAAGTTATTTTTAATCCGAATAAAATCGCCTAATGTAACTTGTGGTCAATAACCTTATTTGATACAATTAATTTTTGGTTAGGCCTGTGTTCATTGTAGAACACAGCGCTTGCAGTGGATAGCCTTGACACTAAAACTGTCGGTTGATTAGATTAGGCATGGGGTTTTAAACGTAACCGCGCGTAGAACACGAAATACAAGGTCAGTAAAACAATATAGACACTTTGGAGTAAGTTGTTATTATTTGTTCTGAATGTAAATTGAACACAACGTTATAAAATCATAAATCCGAGTTGAACAAAATCTGATAGTACTATATATAAATCGAATATCAGAGAGAGGGTCAGTTTATTATTTATTTAGAGAGGTTTATTTTCAGAGAGAGGGTCAAGGAAGTTTATACTGAACTTCTGACAGTACATTCTCATTTAACCGATTTTCATTATAGGCTATTTTCTGTATAACGAACAAAAGCTTCATCAACTACTGTATTATCTCGGTTGGGCAGGTCGCCAATATTAAGACTATCCTACATCAACAAATTTGGTGCCTTTGTAAGCGCAACATTTTGTTTCCGACTTGATCGACAAGCTTATAACTATTATTTATGTTTTCATAAACAGCTTAAGTACCAGTATTATTTTCCTGTCAGTCTTATCGTATTATATAGGCTAGTATTATTCGACCTCCTATTACGTACCAGGACTAATTACTTTCCCACTACACACAAGATAACATCTGTTATTAGCAATAGAAGCACTTGCATCAAGGTCATTATTTTCATATGTTATATATCAGCTGACAGTTCTTAATACCTGCCCCAAATAGATATAACAGCTCAATCACATTGTAGTACAGTGATGTGGATTAAAACACTTAGCGTGCGTTTTAGGGTGTTTTACAGTAATCCATCTTTATAATTATAAATGAACTAGTAAGTCCCGTGAAAAATCAAAGGCTGATTAATTAGATAGGCCTACACATCAGAAATACATCATTTAAAAAACAAACTATTTAAAAACAACATTAAGGCCTACTTATCTAGGCCTACCTAACTATGCTGACGGGGATTTTTAACTCGGTAAATGTGTACAATAATAAGAATTATAAAACTGTAGGCCTATTAAATTTGGTAATCATTTTTATTTACATACATTATTATATATTTAAAGAAATATAAAAATACAATCTTTTAATTGTTTTTTATTTCATATTGATAGATTAAATTATTTAGAAGTTATTAATATTAAAGTGAAGAAATTAATAATCGAATATCTTTATATGTTATACGAAGATGTAGGTACGAATGCTTCCGAAGTTAAAAGAATAGGTATCTCTTCTTTAAATTTGTATAAGCAAATACTATTGATGGTAAAAGGTTGTATCATACAGTTTACATCCTCAAAGCAAATATTATAACGTATATTATAGCAAACATTAGTTCTATAAGTCATATTTAAAAATCAACTTCTTAAAAAGTTATAACGATTGAAGTTGTAAACATAGCCTAACCCCAAATGTTATGGCATTATACTACACACTGGGTATGGGGTAATACAATCTACACTGGGTATGTTTAAGTCAACGGTTTAAGTTAACTCAGGTAAACTAAGGTAAACTCAGCTGTTATATTAATTTTATGTTACTCACGTACGTACTCTAGTCCTACCTAAGGTGACCGGGATTTTTAACTCGGTAAATGTGTACAATTATAAAGATTATAAAACTGCAGGCTTATTTGCTAAAATGTTGTATTTATATTCATTATTATATATCTAAATAAAGATAAAAATATTAACTTTTAATTGATTTCTAACTTCATATTGATAGATCAAATGATTTAGAAGTTATAATGAAGAAATTAATACAATCTATATCGACACGAAATTTTGTCCTCTTTAATTTACTAAAGTCCTTTTGTTTACAAAATTTGCACCGTTTTCGAGTTATAAGAGAAAAACTGGAAAAACTCCGAAAATTTCGAGGTTTTTTGCCCCTCAAAAGTTGACCGCCCCCCCCATTTCGAGGTCGTAAAATTAGATTTGGCATACCCAGTCCTAGATAAAAAATCTTTTGCCACAATTAATGTAAGTTGAACCCCCCTCATATATACTGGCCTATTAATATCATTTGAACTAATCGCACCTGGTAAATATTAAACGGTACCAGGAACTGGCACATACTTTCTCATAAACATATTTAAATTATTTAACAGATTCATTGTGACTTCATAATTGTAGGTGGGGTAGGAGAGGTGATATTAAATTAGAAGATTAATTAGGCCTGTATAGATGCACGAAAAAAGGTTTTGAACAAATTTTGAAAAACAACCCCCTTTTTGGCCTAACAACCCCCAAAGATCAGTTATTATTATTATTATTAGCTAAACAAGAATTTTTAGAAAGATAAGGTTTTCTGCGTATGGTAGGGTACATTAAGCGCTACAAATACTCCAAATTTGATCAAAATCGTCAAAGCCGTTTTTTTATAAAAAAATAATAACTGTTTTTGGGGGGTTTTTTTGCCAAAAAGAGGGTTGTTTTTCAAAAATTTTCAAAACTATTTTTCGTGAATCTATATAGGCCTAATTGACATGTTTGGTGCAAATTTGTTCGAAATCGATCGATTAGTTTTCGCTCTAGCTTTGTATACATACAGACATACATACAGACATACAGATTTGGACTCAGGAGGTGCCAAAACGGATATTTCCACAAAAATCTCAACATCGATTTTTTTTGCGATCACTATACTTTCTCTATACTGTAGTATAGTGAGAAAGTAAAAAGGAAATCGTTGTGTATTGGCTCTCGGTATGTTACGGAGTACGAGTAGTGATTAGTCAGCTGTAACTTCGATCAGCTGATTATTCCTGTTTTTATTGTTGAGAACTAAAAAGTTCATAAGAGAAATGTGTAGTGTGTTATTCTCCCACTTCCCATGAAACTAGAGAGATGAAATTTGGCATGTGTATACTTTGTGATGTAAATAGGAAAACTAAAGAAATTTCATTTTGATATTCAAATTTTTAGGGGTAGTTTTGTGGGTTTATGGGTAGTTTTGACTGATCACAGTTTCTCTAAAACCATATCACCTAGGAACTATAAATTTGGTACAAATATTGCTCGTATTTTATATTTGTTTACATTGCAGTCCCTTTTTGAAGAGAAAACTTCTTTAGGCGCGTTAGGCACTTTTTTGCGTGAGGAAAAATCATTGAACTCGAGGGACGTCACCGTTACCAACAAGTAAAAGCGAATGTATGTACGAGTCTGATTTCACCCATAATCTGTAATACGCAAACAAAACCTAGCGTAGATTATACTTTGGGGTTATGTTTACAACTTCAATCAATAATATAGCCTAAGTCGTGTAATTCTTAATAACTCGAAAATAAAGTTAACTATATGAAGCTAAAATGATTTTACTTCCGGCGGCAGTCCCACGACTGCCTGTTTTTTTTTATTATTTATTCGCTTCAAGCTGTTTACTTTGTTTACAGGAAGACCTATAACTTAATACTATAGATTAAATTTTGCTTTAGTAAAACTATGTGATTTAATTAGATAAAATAGTACCGGTATACGTAAATTAGGGCTGAAAAAAGTTTGATTTTCAGTCTGTTTAACTGTAATTACAAATACGTCTGTGGAAAATGTGTTTTGATAATTTCTTTCTAATAAACATTGATTTATGTCAAAGTTGGACTGTTTAATTCTGCATTAAATATCCTGGTTTAATCTATTTTCACATTTTTTTATAAACCCACATTTTATTTTAACGTTGTAGAAATTAGAATGCTTGTATGTACCAAAGAATTCTCAAAATTTGCTACTCTGTTAATATAATTAAAATTTAAGAAAACAAAAGGACGCTTTAAAATCGAGTTTTTCAATCTGAGTTTTTAAACTTCCAACCTAGTTTAAACCTAGAAAGTAAGATAGCTACACACCAATGTTATATTTCTTTGCTTAACTTATTTTTACTTTATAACAGTTAGACTATGAAAAATGGGGGAGCAGCGAGTAGTACATATAAATCGGTAGAACCATAAATCGAAATAACAAACTATCTGGCTAATTCCTTCAAACGTTGTTATGTTGCAAAGTAGATTCATATTGTTATACGAAGAAATCTTCATTCTACCGAATGCCACTACGACCCAAGTAGGCCTACTTGTTTTTTTTTTTTTTTAATCAATCATACTTGTTTTTGTTGCGTTTTGATAACACTGGTTTTAGTTATTTGCTCTTAATATTTATATTATGAATTACATATTCATAACTGGGTTGACCGGGTTTCGAAAAATCGGTCCTTTTCCCAATTATAGTAGCCTACCACACTTTCTTTTCAATATCAGAATTTAAAATCAGTATGATTTGATAAATGTTTCTAGTTCTACTCTCAAATTGTTTAAACAACTTTATATACTTTCATCGATCGTAAAATATATTGCCTTCTAACCGACAACGTTTTAAATTCTAAGTGAATTTAAAAGTCAGAGTACTTCCGGCGTTTGTTGTAACCCTACTTTGAATGATCATTATTTATGAAGAAGTTACAATTATTCATTGGACAGCTGTCTGTTAAAGAACACTATAAATAAACGAGTGCATTTATTTTTGTATAAAACACATAAAGATAAGAAGTACATTTCAAATAATACAATCACTTGCAAATCAAAGTGTATGAACGGAAAAATTACATACGTGTGGGAGTGAAAGGGAGTATAATCTGAGTACAGCTGAGTAGAGGCTGCAAGAGGAATTATTAATATCTCTTTCTAAAAACATCCACTCATGGTTAAACTCCTTACATCTGGTGTTGGTGTGCTAAAATTTATGAAAGATGGCGTTGGCTCAGTCTGCTACAGTTGGATCCTCGTAAATTCTAACCTAATTACTTTTTTCTTCTTTTTTTTTGAGGCGAAAAACTTGAGCGCTTATCATCGCCTGTCTAACCTAGACTAATTACTGGCTATCGATTTACTAGCTCCGTAACAATTAACTTTAGAAAAGAATGCAAGAGTAAAAACAATCCAATAAAGAATACTGTAACCGATACTGACGTCTGGGTGTTAAGAGCAATAAAAAAAAAAACATATTTGTTTAATCGCTTATCGATAGCTCGATTGTACTTTGACCCTATCTTCCGCTGGCAGCTGTTTTATGTCTGATGATAAATTGTTTTTTTTACAAGTTAATTGATTTAAAAAATCGACGCCATTATTTTAAACAGCTGTTCCTTAGTCCGGACAAAGTCACATCCTACCTGAAAATAATTCCGCTAAAAGGCTCACTTTGCAAATGTACTTCTCTAGTGCTCAATATAATAACGAGTTACACAAAATCAACAATCGTGTGCTGTGGTTGGGCAAAACTGTCGATTCTATGGTAACATGCTCGGCTACGCGTGCTGATAATGAGTGAGTAACTTAGCCGCATAGTGGGAGAACGCGTTGGTATTAAAATAACAACCAATTACATTTAATAACAGCCGATTATGTTAACCAGCTTAAATAATTCAAAATTGTTATAGGTTAGGCCCGGCCTATCCTATTTTAAACTAGGTCGTGGATACGCTCCATTATCCTATTTAACATAATAAATAGTCTAGTTTCAACTGTGAGAACAGAACTACACTGCTTAACGGGCGAAACACGAAGGTGTCTTCACTACTTTTTTGTTTGTTTGAAAGTCAAATAAAACAACAAAGAGAACGTCGATGGGTTCTAGGATGACTGTTCGTATTGTTTTTATGCATGTTGATCATTTCATTCCGGACATGTTCTTTGAATAATCAAGTTCTTTCTGTACCCGCAAGTTTTGTGGAAATTTACTGAAATTCTATCTATAATAATGAAACTTGATAATACGCTATACGTTAAATGTCCATTAACGTATGTTGTTACTTGGCCTCCATGCACGTAGGCTGAAAGTCTGTAATTTAGACACATGCGTATCACTGTATGAATCAGCAGCATTACCTAACCTAACCTATAATTAAATTTCACTTTCGAGTAGTTTTCCCTAATAGGCATACATTCTTGCACGATGTCCTGGGGTAGAAAGAGATAGTTTTTGTAGGTAATTATCTGTAATTAGTCAGACTAGTGTCTTAAACAGTGGAGGCTCGTGGTTAAAAAAGCTGGTCATTACAAACTTCTGATATTAGTGGTGCAAAGGACAACGCCAATTATTATAGAAAATTATTTGAGGCAAAATATCAATAGACATAAATAAATAGCACAAATATAATCGGCATCATTCAATTATTTATGAAGAGTAAAAACATGCGCCTCTTCGGGAGCGTCTCGCACAGAGAGAGAAGGGGAAATTCTGGGAATTAAGTAAGTTAATGACGCGTGGAACGTCTCGCCGTGTAACGCTCGATGACGCACGGATGGTCTCATAGTGTAACACTTGTTCGGCTAATTCTAATCCACGCTCGAGTAAACTCGGGGCGCGCAAACTCACAGAGAGAAAATGGGAAATTTTGGGGATTAAATGAGCTGATGTCGAGCGGAACGTCTTGCCCTGTAACAGCTAATTCCGATTCTCACTCGGACATCCTTTCTTTCATTGTATGTTAGGAGGTGCGCGAGTTAGAGATTAAGTAAGTTTACGTAAGCGTACTGATATTAACCTTAAATAAACTAATAAGATCCTACTGAATTTATTGTAAATTTACTAAATATACACAGTTTTCAGAGATGACAATGATTTCATTTAGGCTTAAATGAAAACAATAATTTAATTCAAGAAATGAATCTTTAAGAATGTAGGTAGATTATTCAATGTAGCCCTACCAAATATTAACATTAAGTTGTAAATCAAATGGTATAACGTTGTGTGTTATATTTTATAACTAGTTATTAAATAACAAACAAATATTATTTGAAAATTGAAATTTTTCATTCAGTAAATTGGTGAAATGTAGTTTTTGTGTAAAAAGATATAGGTAGTTTACTGTCTTAAATAACGATGTTATTGTTACAATTTATCGTTACAATAAATCGAAAGTGTGAGTAGCCTACTGTTTATATGCAACGATTTCTTGCCCAATCTTCATTGTAAAAATTTATAGTTCTTTCTTATAAACCGTACTACGCAATTTTTTTTAACAACAGTGTTTCTGTCTGCCAACGGATCAAACTCCTTGTATTTTTGAACGAGCGCTCGGTACTCGGGTCTTTTTTATTCCTGTCGGAGTATTCTTTGCTCTTAATGTGCCACAAGCAGGTAAAACTCCGATATAGTTTAATAAATTCAGTCAAGAACTCTCGAGGAGTTTGAGCTGCCATGCTATCAATTGAATAAAAACAACACAAGGTAAAAAAGCATGTAAAACGGAATCAACGAACTAGTGCGACAACCTTTCCGGTAAACGGCCCATGCAAACTGAGTCAAATCGTAGTGATAAATGGGCACTACTTGTTTACACGTTCCAATTTGTCGTTACGATTCGCAGAAATTGATGCCGGCCGGCTCCAACCATCCAAGCCAATTCCAATGCCAATAAATCGCTACATGTCCTGTTTACACGCAACGACAAATTGTAACGATTCGATTGTTACGATAAATTGTTACGATTTATCGTAGCGTGTAAACCGGGCTTTACTGACAGGCATATTTTTTTGTACAAAACTAGTTTTGCGAATTTCGAATTATTTTAAATTGTGGCTCTCAACTGTGGCTACACTTAGGACATAAAACGAAGAAACATACAAAGATGAAAATGAAGTAGTGTTAACAACTAGTTTTTAAATTAAATTAAACGTTTGAAATACTATATAAAATGCATGATATTATTTTACAGTCTGTATACAGTAACTTGGCGTCTGTACCCTGGCTACCTGCTACTTAGGATCTGTAGCAGGAAGCCAGGGTACAGACGCCAAGTTACTGTATACAAACTATAGTATTATAACCTGAAATATTTCAGTAACATTCCTACGAGGTACACAAAGGAAGCGCAGTGGCGCAGAGGTTACACTGCTCCTCGTCTTCATTTAGTCTAACTGGTATACAAAAAAGACGTTATGCAACATAAAAAATTTTCGAGTTTCCAGACATTTATATGAGTGACAATTCTAAAAGTGAAAATGGAATACGTGAAACGAGGCCCAAACAACGTGTTTCAATAAGAAATTACAGTTGTCCTGAAATAAGATTACAATTTTCCTTCTAGTTTTAAGGTAAAAAGTACCGACAGGATACCATCGCCTAAAAACCATCCTTCTAACTAAACAAACAAAATGTACAGTCTTCACTCGTATTTAAACAAGGAACTTCAGAGTCAGGAACGAAAGACCGCACATAACCTAAATCGTAACTAATCAAATACACGTAAGTTATTTCGGATAGATTCTCAGATGTAAGTCAAACTTCTAGCTAGCAGCTCACACTAGACTATCCAATTATGTATTTAATCAAAATGAACCTATCGAGATACTTTCCTAACGTTATCCTTAATGAGATATTCAGAATATAATTTAAGGGCACACTAGACGAAACAACCTGATTGCATAGGCCTATATCTAATCTAACCGACTAATACGCCTATTTCCACATTCACAATAATCTTAAAACAACTACTAAAGATAACAAGCAATTCACAAAAGCTGGTACACTAAATAGGATTCAGATCACAAAACTGGATTCGCATCTTTACAATCCGAACAACACTTAATTATACCACAGCATCAATGGCGGCCAAGTTGTCTGGAAGTGGGGTCTGTGCCCACTGAGGACCCAACTCCCACCAGTCCATCCTGAAGCCACGACAAAACAAACATTTCCAGGATAACACCGTTCCAGGAGTCAGGACGAACTAGTACTACAGCAAATCAATAATGATCGCATGACTTCAAGCCTTCATGTTAAACCACGTCGATTCCGTAAAAACGCCTAAATGTTTATGAACATCAAATGAAATGAGAGACAGTGAGATAGTAAATTATTAAACTTCATGAGGCAGTTGGATTAGTTTTATAAAACTTTATTAGTTGGGCGTAGAGAATTTAACTGCGTGTCATTTTACGAGTTGTTGACAGATTGGGTAGGACAAAAAGGTTATAATAAATTTACCAAACCCACGGACGTTAAAATCCAACCCTCACGCCAAATCAAACGTACCACTCCAAATAGCGACGGCGAGGGGGAAATCTGAAATGAATTTGAAGAGTGATCTGGAGTGATGAGGAGCGGAAGGATCTATATCGGTCTGAAAATCCTTTGCGCAGCTTCATCACGCTGGCTGACTGAAATTGTGAAAACGAGATGTGATTGAATGACGGGGCGGCCGAAAGGAGCCTTGGTAAGTGCAAATCCTTGTCCTCTTTGTCAACGATTTTTGTCAGTTGTACAACTGCAATAATCGGAATATCATTTCTACAGTATTTACAAATTATTAAATTTGAGGCACGAATTGTGAAAAGCACAGGAGCCTCATTACTTCAACAAAAACATTGCGTTCCTTGTCCACCTTCATATATTTCCTCCAGTCGGAAAGGGTTAACTCATATAATATGGTATTAAGATGTGAAGCAGCCACTTTGCCTTTTACACAACAGCTGTTAAAATATTTCGTCAATTCGACACTTTAGATTAACTGAACGATTGGGTGAATTTACTTACCTCTAGCATTTGTTGATGTTTAAAAGCATTCACGCAATGTAGAAAACAGAAAACCCAGAGAAGAGGACGACCAAGGGAGAAATTATCGTAGAAGATCTAAAACAACTGAGTCGCTGAGTGTAACCAATTGAGAGACTGGAGAGGAAAAATGGCTGGCTATTACGAGATAACCCAATATTCGCCAGAGGACATTGGAGCAGTTTTAAATAAATTTAGTTTATCTTGATTCCGTTGATAAAATTCAGAACAGATATTTTCTTCAGGAAACTCGGTCAGTAGTATTACAAGGATGCAGGAAATACAACATTTAAAAACTAAACTTGAACAAAAGATAAAACGAGCAAAAAGAAACCGCGATGAAACGTTAACCAGTAAACTAAACAGGAAATGGCTTATCTTGTTCCTTTACCGCAACACAAGGAAATAACACCGGACAGAATTACACAAAGGTTATGTTTAGTGCGTTAGAAGGATGTAACAATGACGTCATTGCAGAGAAATGCAGCAGACCTGGTAGATTAGCTACACGCTTGTATGAGGCACAGACGAATGCATGGTCACGATGTCTAATGATGAAGCATGACTTTGTGCTTGTAGTTACCTCTCACTTGCTCAGTTAATGTCAGCTGTGTAAGATTTAGGACGAAACGAATGTAAGGTCATCTCGCGTGATCTTTGGAAGGAAGTAGTAATTTTATAAAAAGAGCAAGTTGTATATTGAGGTGATCTTGAACATTCACTCCCGCCAGAGAATTGTCGCTAAACCACAGAACACCAACAACCAGAACTTTAAAATACTTTGTTTATTTAAGGTTAACTACCTCATACATATATATTCTATGAAACTGTAGTGGGTCATATTTCCATACGAAAGATGAGCTATTGCAGTGACCCATATGGTGATACCTAAGGTTGGGAGTAGTAAATGAGCACCAATCATGGTCCCCAGAAGTTTTAAAATATATATGTATAAATGTGTTCGCACTCTAACGGATTTTAAGTCTAATTTGGTCCAAATTTGATACACACGTTAATTGACTAAGTCAGTCGGACGAGTTCGTTAGCCAAAAAACCTAACACCAGATCCAAATATCGATCAAAACGTAAAATACCATAAAAGTACCCGGTTCAAATCCACGTGAGGGAAATCCGAGGCCGACGCGACGGTCGAGTTTGTACGTTGCGAACGAACCGAAGCAGTCCATAACCCGGTGTAGCGCGTGAAGCGAAAGTGGAGGCTTAGGTGCAAACAAATTCTACTGATATATTTCGTACACAGAGGCAGCTATTCAGCGCCTTCGTGAATAGATAAATTTCCCAAATTGTTGGTTGAAACCCTAAAACATATAAATTTAATTTTGGAAATTCGCACAACTCACGTGAGCTTAATTCTTTGGAAATTCGTCGCAGTCAGCTTACTGCGTGGTTGAATTATGTTAAAGAGATTTACTATTTTTGTTTCATTTTGTCATATACAGTTTACAATGTATTGCCAAAATGTTGTTACAAAACCAAATCCCCAATCTGAAATACTGAGGAAACAACGTTGTAAAAAGCTAGCGGTATTGACAGTGCATGTATACTTTGCAGAAAACTATAGTGTATACAAAATCTAGTAAAAAATTAGGACACTCAGTCCAGTGAACAGACAACTATACACCAGTGAATACACATCATTTGTATACGAAAATATAATCCAAGATAGCGGCAGAAAAATTATGTTTTTAAACGTATTTAAAATTTAGTGTACATACTGGTTAAATATGTACTCTAGTTCTAAAATTCGAATATATTTTATTTTGTTAAGAAAGAGAATGGTAAAATAATATGCAGACATAATATAATAATAACACGCAGACATAATATGCTTCCTAATTGTATCACTTTTCGGTAAATTTTATTGAAAAAACTCTCAATAAGGTTTACGTTCTTGACTCCGGAGATAAAGAATACAATTTGCAATAGTAATGACCTTTACAGTTCAAGGCTATGATAACAACGCTATCTGTAATTATTAGTCATTTTCACACAATTAAAACTGGCCTATTTCTACACTACATCTATTTTTACGTACTAGTTGTTTCCTTTACTTCCTTGTTTTACCAAATTTTCGATAGCCATATTTATTTTGAAAAACATGTCTGTCTATGCTCCTTCTTATACTCCTAATTGAAAACCGGACTTTCAAAACATAAAAGGCAGGATTTTAATTAAATTTAGTAGGCCTATAAGTTAAGTTAACATTTTTTAAATGTACAAAATCGACATAAAAAAGTTTCGAAAAAATTGTTATTTAATTGCCAAATTTGTTACAATTTTTATTGGTATACATAAAAAAGGTTCTAGATCCATTGCTCTAATATCAAACAATTTATTGTTTTTTTTTTATTTTTAAATTTTTCTAAAGAGGTGGTGTTAACAGAAACAAACCTGTTTTACTTGCGCGCCAAGTCTGTCACTAAAATAATACGAATCAATGCGTTAAATTCTCAATATACTGATCTAACCAATAACAGTAACCATGAGCGTATAAATCATAGATTGGGAGTGACGACTCCCAAACATTGTACTGCAGTATGAATGGAAACACTTTTTTCAGCACTTTCTCGCAATAGTTTGAATTCGTCCAATGGATTTTACTCATGACACTTATTGAACACAATACAGGCGCAGATCAGGTGTTTGTGTGAGGTCAGCTTCTACTGTGTGAAGGCCAAATAGGACTATAGCTTGTATTTAAACTGGAATTATTTCCTCAGTAACATTTATACAGTAACAACAAACCTGTTTCGATTAAACAAGTCATCCTTTATCAGTTGGACTTTAAAACTAGTTAAACGAGGTTTTTTAACCGATCGAACACATTTTATGCAAATCAATTTCTCATAGAGATAGTGGTTTTATTTGAAAATACGTCACATTTTCTTTGGGTAAAATCCAACTGGAATATCTGAACGAGTAAGTAAGAATTGCGGCTAAACGTTGAAAGTTAAAAATACGTAAGCTGTTGTTTAAAACAGCTGATGTAGGCCTATCGAAACCAACAAAGTAGTTAATCTATTTTTAACCTATTAGAATTTAATAATATTTAAAAAATTTAATATCAATGACAAGCTTACAAATAAAATAACAACATAATTAAATCTAAATTGCGGTAGTTATTTATTTGTCACACGACTAATTTATTTGTCTCTTTTTTTTAAATAAATCGAACGCCAGTAATTAGGTTCGAGCCAAATTTTATAAAATATCACGACTTTAGTTTTAGAGTGTCGAGCATTAAAAGAAAATTCGGCGTTTAGAATTAAACCACTTATAAAGAACACAAGATAGCCGATTTAGTTTTATTTTAAACGTTTTTATTGATATTACTAATATAATTTAACCTTGTTTCATTTATATAACTATTGCCTTTTTAATGATCTTTAATGCGTTGCCCAAGGCTAAATCATTTTTATTGCAATACCTCTGTTCTCTGTTAGTGCCTTTTACATTACAATATTTTTTACCTACAATTGACGGGGTTTCACACGCGACGGTCTCGAGTATGATTTTTGAAGGCTCACTCTCGACTAAATAATATTCTATGATAAAGTGGAACCCTTATGGCTTAATATAATCACAAATTTGCCCATCTGTGTTTCACAATCGATTTTATCTGGAACGGATAGAGCTAATAACGAAATTTGACATAGTTATCAGAACTACAAAAAAGTTATACATTTTGAGGTGGCCAAAGTTTAGAACTCCGAAAAATAAATAATGTGTGATAGCCTTTGTCGTGTAGGTTGTCGTTTAAAAGGGCTTTATTTTAAGGATATTAAAAACTAGTATTTCGGTTTGCTTTAGTATGCAGTTTTTCAAGATGTCCATGAAAATGTTTACACTGTCTGCCCACTATTTTCGAAAGTACTACTATGAAAAGAATAGCGTTTTAGAGGTACTTTACAGAAAAGTGACGAAAAATGTGAATGGGAGCCGTCTCCACATCAATTTATGATTTTCCCTCCATGGTTAATGTTATTGGTTAGTTCAGTAAACTGAATATAGTGAAACGACACTTTCGAGGGCGTAGAAAGCGAAAACTGGTTTCGTAGAAACATATCATAGGCTACATAAATAAAAAATTTAGGTTTTAAAATACGAAGAGATCGTTGACGTTTTAAAACTGCTTTCGAAATACTTTATAAAACAGCGAACATAATAAAAACCAATTAACTAAATCCCCTTCACATAGCCTCAACATATTCCGTCTGACATTAATCAGCTGTTAAAAGATTTCATTAAAGCTAATTGAAAACATGTGTCGACTAATAAGAGATTTATCTTTGTTAGTTAAACTACTCAGGTAATTTTATAATTAATCAAAACTAGGTCACCACAAGAACCATTAGGCAGTTATTTTAAAAGTATTCTGTGATAATGATAGCCGATAATGAAGGTGTGAACAAGGGAATGTGTGCATAGGACAGAGTCGAGTCATGGTGTGAGGTAATCCAATACCAATGACGGCGAAGAATTTCTAGAGAGCCGAAAGTGATGATTTGGTAGTGTTGACTTCACCCATCTCGGATGAATAATCCATTCTTCAGCAATTATTTAGAGGTTACAATCAAGTTTAAATAATAATTTCATTTTAAAATGGCGTCAAATGAGTTCCAGTGCTAGTTGGAATTCACAAATATCAGGTTTTGTTATAGGAATGCAGAAATTTCATCGAGAAAAAGAAGAATAGAAAATGACGTTGGTGAGTAAACCTTGAGTAGTTTGACGTAATCAAGGCGAATACAAGAAACAGTTGCAGACGATCAATATAATATGTTTAAAAAAAACCCATCTAATAATGAAGAATTATAAACTTTAGACGCCAATCTTAGCTTGCAACTGTTAAAATTTTTAGTTTTTGTTTTTGCTTTTACAGTTTATTTGTCCTTTATACAAATATCAATTGTAACCTTTATTGGTATCCATATGGTCACTTTTTCACCTAAAAATTATTAGTCTACTAATTGAAATATTAAATTTAAAAAAAAGTTGATTTAAAAATAGGGTTCGAAAGGAAAACGCAGTATTATTTATATTATCACTTAGTTGTCTGCCTTGGGCGTATTCGATTTTCTTCAGAAAGGATGAGGGCATCACAATGAAATTTTGCTACTTATAAAGCATCCTAACCTACATATTTTCCATTAATCATAATTCAAAAATAGTTTTTAAAAATTTTTAAGCGCCAAAGTTAGACCCCTAAAAATTAGAATTTAATTTTACTGTCAAGTGGGATATCGTTTGGAAGAGATTTTTTTAAATAAAAACTATTTGTTTTCGAATTTTGTGAAATGTAGTTTTCAAAATGATTCCAAAAAAGCTGTTCAGAATCTCATTCCTATCTTCTCTATATTCGAAAATAATGTAGCTAAATTTGTAAAAAAAAAAAAAAACAGTGCTGTTAGATACTTTTTCTCCAGCTACTACTTTATAGGATAGAAAAAAAACTTATCATCCGGGGGCGGAAAATTCTCCATATAAAATGCATTGAGTTTACTTTGTCAGTTCCTACAGGTGGGCTGAAAAGTCCTGCCTCCAAGGTCACGGAAGAGGTGTCCAAGGTCTCAAAATATAGGTCATGCAAAAACCTACATATTTTTACAAAATTATATAAAAGTTGCTTTTACAATTCTTTTGTATTCCAATTTTTTTTAACCCACTATTTTAATTTTAAACCCCCCTAAGCCCCCTTTTTTACTACATTCGTATGCTAAAAAGAGTTTTTGTAGTAAATTTTAAGTTTCTAGCATAACTTAAGATTTTTGGCGTTTTCCCCCTTATTTGTTCATAACACTGAATCTAAAACCCTCAAAGGTCTCATAAGGTCTTAATAAAACAAGGTATTTTCTTCAGCTACAACTTTCCCATTTAATGTTTTTTTATTATTTTTTGTTGTTTAATCAACCGTTTATCCCGTTAAAGCAATAAACCAGTTTTGTACCATTTCACCCCCACCCCCAACCCCGTTCATTAGGGGGGAAATTGGTAAACATTTTCTTCAACGTTTATGATAAAAAGAACCTCTGACCAAAAGATTAAACCACATTACAGTCATTGAAATGCAAATAGTTTATTTCTTGCTAACTTAATACAGTTTAAATTAATAACTTCCTAGCTGAAGTTTTAAACACAGGAATCATATTGTTTACTTAATTGGTACTTCTTTAAGTGTTTTTATAATCGTATGAGCAGCTCTGCAGCTTAAAACGTACTCTCAAAGCGGAAGAATTTATAATATTCGGACAAAGCGATTCGAGAATTTATCACACAGTTTCTATGGCAACCAAGAAGGGAAGCCTACGCTGGTAAGGATAATAAGGAAGTTGTTAAGTGTAAAGGAACCGCTTACTAACATCTATAATACTTAAAAGTCTTTGTTTGATATAAGCAGTTATGATTATATCATGTTGGCACTGCACAGGCAGAGAGAGTCAAGATGGCGGATGTGCCGATTGATGTAAACGTGCAACTTGTAATTAATTATGTTGACATCAAATAAAGATATTGATGTATCTACTTTCTTTTACTACAGTTATTTCATTAATATAAATCATTAGCAGAACCTCTTAAGAAATACAACATGGTGTCAGAAGTGAAGTGTAAAGGAGTAGATATAACGGAATGAAACAATGTGCTTTGTAAGTAGGAACAATAGCCTAACGTTAGTGTTGAATCTTGTCGCTGAGCAGGAAAACGGGGTAAGAAACTAGAAAAAAATCTTTTCGGAAGAAAAAGATCCTTGCTAAAAGTAAAAGGAGAAGCAATACCAAATTAGTATTGCAAAATTTGTCAAGAAAATATGATGAATACGGTATTTCGACCCCCTCCACCTTTGGAGCTAACGGGAAATGTTGCTGAAAATTGGAGAAAATTCAAACAACGATATAACCTATTTATAGAAGCATCAGGCAAAACAAAAGCAGAAGAATCAATGAAAATAGCCATATTATTAAATTTAATTGGTGAAGAAGGGCTAGAAGTGTACAACACTTTTAAATATGACTCAACACAAGACAGTAAAAAACTAGAGACAATCGTTGCTAAATTTGATGCCTATTGCCAACCGATGAAGAATATTGTCTTTGAAAGATACAAATTTTTTAACATTAGTCAAAAAGAAGGACAGACGTTCGACAACTTCTTAACGGAACTGCAGACAGCTGCAAGTACATGTGAATTTATGGAAGAAGAATCCCTAATAAGAGATAGGATCGTTTTAGGGATAAACAACAAGAATCTACAGGAACGAATGTTAAGAGAACCAGACCTAACCTTAAAGAGAGCTACAGAATACTGCAGAGCAGCGGAGGCGAGTCGACTACAAGTAAGAATACTACAAGACAAGTGTGTGGATGAAGTTAAAGTTAAAAAAGTTTTTAATAAAAGTGATAGTAAATCTAGGCCTAATAAGGCAAGTGCTGTGTTTTTGTGCAAAAAGTGTGGCTATAATCATAAACCAAGGTCATGCCTAGCCTTTGGTAAAATCTGCAGCAAGTGCAAGAAATCTAACCATTTTGCTAAATTTTGTAAGAGTGAGTACAAACCTAGACATAAACAGGTTAATGAAGTACAAAAAGATTCTACAACACAAAATTGCTCTATAGAAGATTTGTTTATAAATGTAGTAGGCCTAAATCTTAATTGTAAATTAAGTAGTAGTAAGCCAGATTTAGAAGTTAGTTCAGAAATACAAATTGATAGCATAGGAAACACAACTTCATGGTATGAAACCATTGAACTAGGTGAAAATAAAGTAAAATTTAAAATAGATACAGGGGCAGAAACAAGTATACTACCATTAAAAATATATGAGGAACTTAAATGCAGAAATGTAGGCGAATTGAACAAAACAAATGCCATTTTAACAGCTTTTGGGGGAAATGACAAAATTAAACCCATAGGGACGTACACTGTAAATTGTTCTTCAAGAAATTGTACAAATATAGGAGTCACATTTATGGTAGTAAATGTAAACACTATACCATTGCTAGGGTTGAGTGATTGTCTGAAATTAAAATTGCTAACTAAGATAGGAATAAACTATATTTCTGAACATGTAGACAAAAGTGATGTAATTCAAAAGCATCTAGAAGTTTTTAGTGGAATAGGAAAATTTCCAGGCAAATTAAATATAGAATTAAAAGAAACTGTAGAGCCCAAAATACATCCACCTAGACGTGTACCATTGAGCCTTCATCAAAGACTCAAAGATACACTTAATAACTTAGAAAATAAAGAGATAATAACTCGAGTGACAAAACCAACAGAATGGGTAAATAGCCTAGTAATTGTTGAAAAACCTAACCATTCATTGAGACTATGTTTAGACCCTAAAGACCTAAACAACGCAATTAGGCGAGAACAATATTTAATTCCTAAAGCTGAAGAAATAATGTATAGGTTAAGTGGTAAAAATGTTTTTACAGTATTAGATTTAAAAGAAGGTTTTTGGCATATTGAACTAAATGAATCTAGCTCATACTTATGTACGTTTAATACTCCATTTGGGAGATATAGATTTAAGCGATTGCCATATGGGCTATGTTCATCCCCAGAGATATTCCAGAAAAGAAATATTGACATTTTCGGTGATATAGGCCTAGAAGGCTGTGAAATTTACTTTGATGATTTGATCATTGCTGGTTCTGATGAACAGGATCATGACAGAATATTAAATAAAGTACTACAAAGAGCTAAAGACAATAATGTTAAATTTAATAAAGACAAAATACAATTCAGAGTAAAATCGGTTAGTTTCATAGGACAGATTATTTCACATGATGGAATTAAACCAGATCCTAAACATGTTAAAGCGATATTAGAGATTAAGAAGCCTTCATGTAAAAAAGATATACTGAGATTACTGGGAATGTCAAAATATCTTTCACAATACATACCTAACCTATCAGTGATAACAGCACCCTTGCGAAACTTAACTAGACAAGATGTTAGTTGGCAGTGGCTGCCTGAACATGAATCAGCGCTTAAAGTTTTAAAAGAAAAATTAACCAAAGCTCCAGTATTATCTCTATTTGATAGTTCAAAACCGCTAACACTACAGTGTGATGCATCTAAGGATGGACTTGGTGCTTGTATTTTTCAAGAAGGACATCCTATATCATATGGGTCTAGAAGTTTGACAGAAACAGAACAAAGATATGCACAAATAGAAAAAGAGTTGTTATCTATAACATTTGGTCTAGAAAAATTTCATCAAATAACATATGGTCGATTGATTCATGTTCAGACAGATCACAAACCTTTAATTACTATTGTAAAAAAAGATATTTCTAAGGTATCCTCTAGATTGCAAAGGTTATTGCTTAAGCTAATCAAGTATAATATAAATGTAACATATGTGCCTGGTAAACAAATGTTTTTAGCTGATACTCTATCGAGAGCATTTATAAAAGATCCAGTTAAAGATGATCCGGAATTGAATTATGTTGTTCATTCATTAAGTAAATATTTACCGATGACAACAGAAAGGAAAATAACTTTTGTAAAAGAAACTGAAAAAGATTCAGTCCTTAAGACACTTAAATCTTATGTTTTTAATGGATGGCCAAAATCTAGAAATAAGTGTCCAAATGATGTTCGTTTTTATTTTAATTTACAGGATAACATTATTGTAGAAGAAAATTTGTTGTTTTTAAATGATAAGCTTATAGTACCTAAGTCATTGAAACAATATATGTTGAATTTGATTCATGAGAGTCATTTAGGCATAGGAAAGTGTAAATCACGAGCCAGAGAAGTAATATTTTGGCCTGGAATGTCCAAACATATTGAAGAATTTATACTTAAATGTAAAATCTGTGAAAAGTTTCGTAAAAGTAACTGTAAGGAACCACTAATTAATCATCCACCACCTGATAGGCCTTGGCAGAAATTAGCTACCGATTTATTTCAGTATGGTTCAAATGATTATTTAGTATTAACAGATTATTATTCTCGATGGATAGAAGTAGTAGCTTTAGAAAACAAAACAGCAGGTCAAGTTATTAAAAAACTCAAGTCTATTTTTGCTAGATTTGGTATACCGGATGTCTTGATTTCTGATAATGTGCCTTTTAATAGCATAGAATTTAAAAATTTTGCAAGGGATTGGGATTTTCAAACAATAACTACAAGTCCAATTCACTCTCAGTCTAATGGACTTGCAGAAAAATCTGTTTCAATTATAAAGAATATGCTTAGAAGAGCTCTTGAAAGTAATCAAGACATTCATGTGTCCCTTATGGAATACAGAAATACCTTACTAAGAGATATTAATTTATCTCCAGCTCAGTTAATGCTGAATAGGAGAATCAAAACTAAAATACCAACACTAAATACGTTACTAACAAACAATCATTATGACTTAAACGTAAAAGCTAAACTACTAAACAAAAATGAGAAAATGAAAGTATTGTATGACAGGAATGTTAAAAAGTTACCAGACTTGGAGCCTAAAGATTCAGTTCTAATTCAAAAAGGGAAAATATGGGAAAAAGGTCAAATAATAAAAAAACATAATACCCCAAGGTCATATATAGTAAAACAGGGTGATGGGAGGATAATTAGGAGAAACAGAAAATATTTATTAAAATCTAAAAATAAACCACCTTGTTTTAATAACCCAGAATGTGAGCTTAAAATAAACTCTCCATCTGATAATTCTGACCAAGCTGAAAGTGGTCACAATAACATGAAAGGGTCTCAAGAGTCTCCTAACTTTGAAAACATTCCTAAAGTAGTTACAAGGTCAGGCAGGCTTATAAATAAACCTGACAGACTAAATTTGTAAAAGAAAATTAAAATTAAGAAAGAAAATATTTATTTTTGTTCTAAGTTAAGTGTTTAATTATTCAGTTAATTGTGAATTGTGTTTATTTAAAAGGAAACATGTATTTGATTTGTTTAAAAAAAAAAAAAATGTTTTTATTTGTTTAAAAAAAAAAAGAAAGGGAGATGTTTGATATAAGCAGTTATGATTATATCATGTTGGCACTGCACAGGCAGAGAGAGTCAAGATGGCGGATGTGCCGATTGATGTAAACGTGCAACTTGTAATTAATTATGTTGACATCAAATAAAGATATTGATGTATCTACTTTCTTTTACTACAGTTATTTCATTAATATAAATCATTAGCAGAACCTCTTAAGAAATACAACAGTCTTTACAAAACTGATATTGTTGAAAACTGATTTACACCATCACTTGGATGTAACTTATTTAAATGCTCCTTTAGATATTTTTTAAATGTGAATTTAAGTATAGTAGGATCTATTTAAAACTTGCTAGTTTAGTAACATAATACATACATTAAATTAAAGTTTATTTATGAAATCATAATTAATTACTGTTAGTTTCCAAATTGTGTAGTAACGCAAAATATTACATTAAACATTAATTTAATTACAGCTATTAAAATACAAATAGTTTGTTTCTTACTTTGTTATTAAGTTTCAGTTGATATCTTTCTGACTGAAGTTAAATAGCTTGCACGGAAAATAAATCGTTTGTTGCTCAGGCCTTACTCCCAACGCAAAAGAATTTATAGGCCTAATATTAAGCCTAACATGGAGAAAAGGGAGGGAAACAGTAAACAAGTTGTTTAGTTTAAAGGAACCGTTTAATAAAGACTTTAAGATGAGATATTTAAAAGAATGTTCACTAATATTTGTGGGAATCGGTAGTAGTTATTCATTTAATGTCCAAATACGAATAACGTTCATCTGTTTATAAATAGTGTTCATTATGTCCCTTTAACCCCCTTTATTATTTTTGTTATTGAAAATCAGGACACATTTTTTGACATATATCTGAACCTTTATGATTTTGGGGGCTTTAAGAGGGGGGGGGGGGGGTAAACATTTCAAATATAAAGTTAGGTCAACATCGAAAAGCTTATTAAAAGAGAAACAGAATGGCTCAAACTAGAGCTTAGTTTCTTATTCGTTTCAAAGTAATGGACAATCAAAGTTCTGAAAAATAATATTGTTATCATAACATCAAAGCCGGTTATTAATTTGATAATATTAGGAACAAGTAGGTTGTATGTTATTTTCCAGAACTTTGGTAGCACTTACTTTGAAACGAAGCAAGATAATAAGCTCCAGTTTGTGAAATTGTGTTTCTCTTTTAATAAGCTTTTCAATTGGGTATTACATGACGTACCTTTATTTTTAAAATTTCTAACCCCCCCTTGCCTTCCTAAGCCCCCCAAAATCATAGAGGGTCAGATATGTAAAAAAATGTGTCTGTTATACAACACAAGATATATACAAAGTTTTGTTAACTTATTTTCAGTAACAAAAACAATGAGAGGGTTAAAGGGACTTTAAGAACACTCTGTATAGCAGTATTAATAACATTTAGTTTAACGCTGTATTACTAATACCCGACAGAAAATTGTACATTCCATTGCTTATCTTATCGAGTATTAAATTTACATGTCCCCCAGGAATCTTCTCTTTTAATCATACATTCACTAACAAGACTAAAATACATTTAACCTGGAAAACAATACATTTTGTCGTTTAAGAATAAGTCTGTTACACTTGTTGTTAATCTAAGTACAAAGTACTAAGCCAACCATTCGCACAGCATTATTTATTATCAACCAAACATGTATTTTAAGGGCTTTCCGAAAAAAATATAAAAAACGCCCCAAAATGTGTAGAGTAATTATCGTTTTGTACACGTTTGGATCGATTTCATTGCCACCCACATATTGGGTTCGACTTTGAAAATAGTTTTTTACGCAACATATTCGAAAGTTAGACGCTGCCCACAGAAACTATTTCTAGGACAACTTATTATTTATTGAGGAGGAGGTATTTTTAAGATAATTAGGACAGATAATATTGATAATACAAGCGGTTATGTGGGACAAAGGAACTGGTTACTATGGCAACCGCAAGCCCATACACAAACTCTAAGCCACCACTATAGATTGATTTATGAAGGATTTGAAATTTCCCACTGAGAAACATTTTTCACGTGTCAAGTACAGTGAATTCTTTTTGTTTGTATACTAAAAATAGACAATGTTGAAAGTGTTTAAAATGTTCAACTGTTTGTTTTCAAGGTTATTTATACAATTTGAATTGAAATTTGTTTAGGCCGTTTTTAAAACAATCAAGACTATAAGAAATGGGGACGCATAGTTTACTATAATAATATTTCATTATAATGTTATAATGTTTCTAACAACGGCTTGAAAAGTAAGCATACAATAAACGAAAACATTTGATTAATGTATCACTGCAGTTAACCAATATTATTAAGCTTGATTTAATCTTTTGGTGTTGAACAAAATTTAATACGACTGCGGTATTGCTGTCGACGGCCCTGATGGTACCTATTCCGGTTAACAGATTTGGTCAAAACTTGACACAGATCTACAATTTTGGTGAATATCGTTTGGAGCATCTACAAAACGACTGATGCTTTTAAAATAGTTTACTTTCTTCTCTCCATAACTTCACCAAGTACTGAATAATTGCTTCTCTGGACTAGACAGACCGACAAAGAGAGTTGGGAAATTTCATCACAATCGTGTTGCCCAACAAACAAACAGAAAGCGTGACGGACAATGTTTTTGTTCTCATGTTAACCTTAGAAAGTTCAGAAATGTTAAACACAATTTTACTCTTTGTAAGATTTACCTTTAAAGATACAATTAATTAAATATATCAGCAATGCAAGGTTTCCAATGAGGCTTAGATAATGCGAAGTAAATTTGTGAATTAACCATTGTAATTTTCCTTCTCAAATTTCCAACTCAGTTTAATGAACTCTTTCTGCTGCGGATTTCTTATTAAAAAAAAAAGAAATAGGTTAAAATTCTTGTATTTTTCTATATTGTAAAGTAAAACTGTGCTCTGGGTCTGGGAGTGAGGTGATCTGTCGTCAAGAAATTTCGTCAGATTTGAAAACACTGAGGATCACTTCACCATATATTTCCATGCGGTTTTCGGAAAACTAGGTCCTAGCTAAACAAACTTGTGATCACTTGTCGTTATAGTTAGACGCTTGAAGAGATTTTGTTTAAAAAAAAGGTGATTAGCATGGTTTTGAAAGTTGCCTACTTGATATAAGCATTGTGCCGACTATCAGCTGGTATCCATGTCGGATTGCGATCCAGATTGGGATTTGAATTAGTCGTTGACAATTCCCTATTTTTATCGAGAATAGATCAGAAATGGTGGAGAGGCAGGAGAAACTACACCTAATTTAACCTGTGTAACTAAACCCAAAATTTTAGGACTTAAAAAAAACAAAGTGGTTTATTTTCAATCTTTTTTTTAAATGGGTTGTTCAAAAATTTATCAAATAAGCTTATACTAAATTTAAGCTCACTAAGCATAGTTATTTTAGCGATACCTAACGTTCTTGTTTTTGACGTGGGTAGGCCTAATAAAGGCACTACAAGGTCCTCGTATGTAGATTTATTTGAAAGGTTGACACAACAATAAACTTTGATTCCACAGCAAATTAATTAAAAACTAAATGATCACAATTAAAAGTGTCAATAACACGTCTCACTAAAGTTTCTTTGCTCATTAAACATTTGTATTGTTGTTTAGGAGCAGTAAACACTCTAATTATACTTTTTAATTATATACAAATTCATCAAACTTTATACGAGTAGCTTCCACTGAATAACACAGCTAGAGCTGTTTTTCTTGGTGTAGATTTCCAAGTATTCAATTTGTGGTATAAGCTTGTGGGAGATTTGTTAAGCTGGATAAAGTTAATGTCAAATTTGAAAAAACCCAAACAATATGTAATGGAAACAAAACATTTAAAATTAAATGAAGCAGTGGGGGTTTAAAGAAATAATTGAGTGTAGGGTTAAAAATAGAATATTTAAATAAATTAATGTTTCAAAGGCACTTGCATAGAAAAAGTCTTTGAATAAACCTAAATTTATAGCAGCCCTTCTGTCCATAAAGGATAAGAGAGAATAAACTATCACAATTAGGCTAATATAAATATCATTTGACCAAAGAATCGTTGAACTAACATTAGTTTCGATCGTAGTTAATTTTTTGTGCTAGTTTCTATCGCTGTACAATAATAAAGTGCAAACTTTTAATCTAAGGCTTAATAAAATGAATTGATTATGTGGAATGAAAGTAGAACATTATCATAGATCTGTAGATTTAAACCACGATACACAAAACTGCTTTTAATGATTCAAACAGAATAAATAAACTGGTCCTGACAATTAGTGTAAAATTCTTTACAACTACCGACTAGGCTTGGTGTATGTAGGTTAATGCGTCTGCGAATTCAAGAAATGCAAAGTTTACATTCTAAGCTTGCACTTCCGCCATTTTCGACATGTTTAACGCATTTACGCACAGTTGTTGTGTACAAAGACAAATTACAAGATTCAAAACAGTTTTACACACAGAAAAATACAAATTTCTCAACTAACTGGCGTCAGAAAGTCTGCTTCTTTCAAGAGGCAGAGGCGATTTCACCAATTTAAAATTCAAGTAAAAAGAAGCGAATGGTTATAGGTTATGTTAATTTTACATACATTCTGATGTTGTTAGAAAATTAGAGGTAACCTCTACCATTACCAACTGAGCCAAGCTTTAAGATGTATGCAGTTTTAGCTTGTACTATCTCAATTGAAAGATGGTCCGTTCGCTCGCTAAAATCCAAAATGTGCGTTTTCAACCATTAATTCCTAAATGACAGAACTTTATTAGACTATTTGAAATACTACCAATTCGTCATTTAATTTACATTAAATCTCACTAACAAAATTGTAAATTTAAAACAAAATATTCAGTTATAATTATGCATAAATTTTGCAGTTTAAAAGTCGAAATTCTTTAATGAGGTCGAAATAACACGTGACCTTTATCGAAATGTTTGATTGAGTATTTATTGCACTTTCTCCCTCTAGTGATAAGAGTCACAAGGTACAAAATACAGTCACGTGATAAAAAAAAGTGGATGGTATTAACTGCATCAAAAGTACTTCTAATTTCTGCCACAATTACGGCAAGAGCTGACGGCACAGCGAACATTTGGATGGATATTGAAGTGGCAACGAATAGACGGGCTAAACGCTGTTGTGCAATTTCTGTATACGCACACTGTCCAGCGTTGCATCGCAACTAATTGTTAACGAAAGGGTAATATATATAGGTATATAATCTTAACAAATACACGCGAATTTTGCCAAAAACCTCGCTTTATATCACCCGTTTCATTGGCTCAAACATAAGAGGATTAGTTTTTATTTCGTTGTCGGTTGTTCTACGACATAATTACAGAATATCTCGAAATATATTTACCGGTAACATATAATAAATTTATCCATGTCAATTTTGGCCGTATCAAAAAAAAAATAATCCACGTTTTACATCCACTAAAGTCTTTTTTTTTGCGACTGATTTGCAGAATTACAGTTTCTATCTGTCTTATAAAATTGTACAAGATAAGTTATCTTTATTAAAAACACTTACTTTTGTTTGTCAAGACGTATTGAACATGCTTTCTAAATCTTCAAATAAGTAATATGCTGAAATTCAACTATTGCGCAATATTTCCCAACGGACGTTTTATTTACTCTTTGTGATCACGGAACAGGACATGTGAATCATTATTTGTCTTACATTTGTGATATTAATAAAAGGTAGAAACAGTCGAATCTGTTTCTAAGAAAATTTCATATACATGGCCGGATCTAGGAACCGTGAAATCCCCAAAGGCCCTTTACTCAAAAAATAAATGAGGCTAAGATAGAAAATGTATAAAATATTGAGTTTAAGCAGTGGCAAAAAATGTTATTAACAGAAAATTTCTAGTTGCAAATTGCAAAAATATATTTTACTGTATTAACAATGTATCTTTATTGCTATTGCTTGTCGACAACACAACTCCCGTAAACTGCTAAAAATGTGAATTTGAAATTTTTTTAGTGTATTTTATTTTAACTTTGTGAATAAAAAGAACCAAGTTAGTTTTGAGTAATTATACATTTAGTGCTTATTATTTTACACACTTACTTCTAACAAACATTTGTATTTAAAAACTTATATGTATCTCTATTCTTTTCCTGAAAGTAGTTAAATTAAAAAAAGTAAAAACCTGTTTATCTCTAAACGTTTTACACTTAACATGCATGTATAAGTTCTTTAATGTGTGTACAACTTATTTAATAAGGCTTATCAAAATGTATTTGATAAGCTTTGTGTTAAACATTCCTCTACTTGTTTTATGAAAAAATTGTGTGCGGTTTCCCCTCTCTTTCCTCCATCGATGTCTGCTCGTGAGGCTCTTAGAAAAAATTTGCAGGGCACAATTTGTAGATCCGGCACTGTCATAATAATCGTAAATAAGAAATAACGACAAACGTTGAATTTTGTTGCCGAGTATTCTTATAAAAGGACGTGGAAATCATATGTGAACACACTTTTGTCAATGAATACTTAAATAAGTATTCATTGCTTTTGTCCTCTTTTACCAATGTATTAAAAAATGGGGCCTTTTCTGTTATATCCCCGCATTTACAAACTATTTTCTATTCTCAAACTATTTTCTATAGAATGAAGATTAATCGGGAATGTCGAAATAACTATCTATAACTACTCCATAAGGAAGGAAATTTCCAGTTTTTGTTGCTATTAGATAAGGGTTATCGCAAACGCGTAACTTTACTATTCGACTCTAGCCTAATATTTTTGCAGACAACGGCGTTGTTTTACATTTTACTGTTAAATGTTGAATACAGGTAAACATACTGTGACTAAATGGGTTAGGTTAGAACATTTTAGGTATTTTTTTAATTATTATTTTTGCATTTCTGTTGCCATAGGTTGGCCTGGAGTCGAATAGTAAAGTTGCGCATGTTTAAAAATTGTTTATTATTTTCCCCCCAACAATTATACGTTTAAATGGTGAGTAAATATTATATTTCACATTTGTAGTTCTATCCTGATTAATCCTCATTCTATAGAAAATAGTTTGTAAATGCGGGGATGTAACATAAAAGACCCAAAAAATTTTGAATCTGGAATCGCGTGGTAAAAGTGACGTTACATCATTATAGTAAATTGGTGCAGCCATTATTATGAAAATGGGGAATAGGTTGTATTATATTTCTATTCTTAATTTCGTAACGGCATACAAATTTTGAAAACAAATGTGAATATCTGGGGAGTCGTAGAAAGTCGAAGGAGTCGTTTTAAAAGATTGGGTCCGATTGTTGGGGGAAATTAAGTTTGTTTATTAATAGCAAATTTTCACACCTTATGTTAAAGAGAAACACAAAACGCTTAAAACATGGGTTGAATATGGGTATAGGTCTTCTACGCATGAGCAAATTTATGAAAAGGACTACGTTATGTTTAATGATTAATGATCTTCGATTTTCAAGAAAATACAAAATTAATAATTTAGTTTAAGGTTAGGCCTAAACCAAGGTAACATATTTCGAAAATAAGTCATTTGAATGTAGTACGTCTATACCGTCCGTTTTTATAAAACATTAATAGATTAAATCTAGCAAAAATTGTGTTGAAAAAGTCATTGTTTTTCTCAACTTGAATCTATTAAACAAAAATCGTGCAACGATTGCCTATAAACAGATATGAAATTCCATCGTGCCTTTAACCAATAATAAAACTAAAACATATTCCAGGTCCACAATGTTCATAAAATGTCTCAAACGTGGAATTAAAACAAACAACTGGCTTTTATTTTGTACCATATTTGAAAAACGACGATATAAACCTAAATTTATTACATCATGTAAGCAGAAGAGATTTCTTTTCGCGCATTCGTGTTCTACACTACTACCGAGAAAGCAGGAAACCGCCGTACAGTCTGGCAATACTACTTTCTTCGTAATTATGTAAGAAGTGAGTTAACAACTTCTATAACCTTACTGTTATAACCTACAATTACATAAAGTACAACTACATAGTGCAATACCCAGCTTATACGCCTGGCGTTTTGATATCTTCCGTATTACAAATTGCACTTAAAATTTATGGCAAAAACATTGATTGTCATCTGGGCTTTTTGGTACTGATTCGAGAGAATAATTTTGAAAATGGAAACCCACGGATAACTTAAAAACTCTTCACGTTGGAGCACACTGAGAGGTTTGACGTCCCTCTCGACCTCGAGTTAAATACGCTACTGTACTACTTACAACACCTAAACCAGATATACAGGGTGTATAAAAAAAACCTTTCAGGACTTTGGGATATGATTCCTCATACAAAAAGGAAGAAAAAAGTTCATATAAACATAGGTTCTAAAACGCTCAAGTTCAAACTTGGAACGAAGTTTAACCTAACAACGATATATTTCAAGAAAAATAAGCGATTAAATCCAGTCATGAGTTTCAAAATGGCGGCTGTTTGAAAATTTCGAACCTAAATTACTCAAAAACTGTACATTTAACAAGAAATGTCAAGGCACCTTTTTTGTAGCCCTTTTGATTCCCTATCGGATAGTGTAACTGTCAAAACAATCGGATGAAGGATAATAGCTAAGCTAAAGATAATGACAGCAAATGTACAAACAATATTGTAGTATTTACTGTGTTGGTATAGGATGCCGAGTTGAACAAATCAATTATTACACATAACCTATTATCATTTAGGTTTCAAATATTCAAACCGCCGCCATTTTTAAACACATGATTGGATTTAATCGCTGATTTTTCTTGAGATATATCATTGTGAGGTTAAACTTCATATCAAGTTTGAGCTCAATCAGTCAAACCGTTCTCAAGATATGAGTTATTTTGTACAAAAAACAAAATGGCGGATATCTGGAAAACGAAGCGTTTTCGGACCTATGTTTATATGGACGTTTTTCTTCCTTTTTGTACGAGGAATCATATCCCAAAGTCCTGAAAGGTTTTTTTTGTACACCCTGTATATTCATATATACACACACGTCACATACATTAAAAGTCTTGCTATTTTAATAATTTGTGTTGTGATGTTTTTTTTTTATCTTATGTGTTTTTTTATTAGAGATTATTTTTACTAGAGTTTTATTATAAAGTCAAAATTAATAGTAATTCATAATTTTAAGTTTATGTTTTAGTTTTTCTATGTTAACTAATTTTAAGATTTGAAATATTTTTACTTATTATTGTTCATTATTTTTACTCGTAGCTGTAACAATTGTTTGTTTTTGTTAAGTTTCAAGATTTTATTTTCATTAGTTAGTTTTAATTGTAGTTTTGATCTGTTTTGTTTTTAATATGCAGGTGATAGTAACTTAATAGCGTTTTCGTATGAAAAAATATTAAAAAAATAAACTTTGGTATTATTTTTTATTAAAGGTTTAAAAAATCTATATCAACCGATTATTCTTCAAAATCACCGATTATTTTCAAATAAATGATTACGCTTCTAAATGGTTGGGATTTAAAAAAACAAATATATTTGCCTGTAAATCATAGTTTTAGTAGTTTAGCAATAATTGTATTTTTTTTAACCAAGCGACAAACTACAAAATGGTGAATAGTTTAAAGATTTTTCTCTACTGTGTATCACTGGAAATTTCTGATGAGATCGACATGGAATTTGTAATAATTTCAGAATTGTCTTACCCTCAGCTAGTCCGAGAGGTAAAACCGAAGACATAATTTTGTATGTTGTTATCAACAGTGGTCTGAAATAATAAATACATTATCATGTCTAGTACAACGGAATCGTTAATTTCACTCGTTAAAAAATACTGCTGCATTATTTCCTTACCTTAGTTCACACTTGTTTACGACCTTATGAACTAAAAATGCATTTATTAAGTACAGTATCTAAAAGCATTTTAAACCTTAAAATATATGGGATACAGAGGAACCCTTTTTTCCTTATGTCATAGGATGTATTTTTTTGCTTCCATACAAAACACACGGAAAACAAGGCAGAGTTATTCTTCGGATACAATTTTTACAACAATTTTCTACAATGAATTACTTGTATTATATAATTTAGCTCTTGCTTCTTATTTTCGTTAGTAAATTTATGGGCAACAAATACAGAAACCACTCGCACTCAAAGATGTTGTTTTACTTTAAATGACGTAACCTAAATCACGTTCAAACAACGTAAAATAGAATTAACGACTTTTTTAAAGTTATTCTAAAAAAAAACTAGTAGGCATCTACTTGTTAGCCTTCAATAGCTTGGAATTGATTTGTCATGTTCATTACCAGCTAAAAACAATACAATTGCACAATACATTGTAGGCTATACAGCTTTGGATCCTGTAGAAATTTGTTTAGCGTAAATTGTTATTTTCGTTGAATCTGTTATTCAACTAAAAACTTTGAATATTTAAAACGTTCGCCATGTTGGAATGGATGAACCGATCGGGTTAATTATTTTTGTGATAGTGAGAACTTTATGTTACTAACAACTATACCAAATTTAATTACAATAAACTTAACTTAATAATTTTTCAAACAAAATACAAAATGACACCCAGCCGGGAAACAGCATTTCCGGACTTATGTTTATGGGACTTTTCACTCACATTAACATAAATATCCTGAAGATTCGGAACGCTATTCGGAAACATCCTGTATAATGCCCATTTACAGTGAATTAACCGTTAACTTAACAATGAATTATAAGACCATACCGCTAGTGTAACCTCAGTGTGCGCTCGCCTTGAAGATGATTATCTAAGGTTCCGAAACATTACATTCTGCGCGCTTTAATTTAGCCTAGCGTATACAAATAAAACTTAAATAAATCGTTTCTATTAAAAATGTATCAGTTTAACACCACGTTCTAAATGAATGTATTACCCAAGTTCTCTCAATCACGAAAACCTAACTCACTAACATCACGCGACACACCCCCTCAGTCAGCTGTTTATCACGTGTTGTATGACGTCATGCATGAGTGCAGCTTCTTTCTGCTCCGTTGTCTCTAGATATAAACATTCAGTTCTTGCTCTAAATTTGCCTGTCTATTCCTTCTTATAAATAAACCACGCAGATTACAAAGCCGACATATTCGCATAAGGCATAAACCAACATAATCTATAGGTTATGAATGGCATAATCTTCTCTGAAAGATTACGAAAGTAAAAGAAATACAGTAGCTAATTTTTTTCTTAAAGTCTTTAGTGTATAGCAATTAGAGTAATGAAGGCAGGGCAGCTTATAGCTTAGGCTTATAAGCGAAGGTAAATCAATAGATATTAACTACGTTCACTTCTATTCTACGTATCCTGTAGTGTAGCCTACCTGCTGACTGATCAAGCGCGTTTAACATTTTGGCCTCTCTGCCTTCCTGGAGGAGACTAAAACGACCGATTTTTCTGATTTTGGAATCATCCAAACTCATAAGTCAAGAAATAAACAAACGATAAGACAATAAAATTATATTATTGCAATATTTTCATAGTATATTGCCATAATACTAACGCCTGATAAAACTCACATATATTATGATTTTTACTACGCCTGGTTTAAACTGTTTTTCTTTTCTTTATCCAACCGACATCCTGACATTCGTCGTTTGGGCGTACTTGAATTATTTACAATCTCTGATGAGAATTGTTTTCAAATTGCGGCAGCGCCTATTGTTGAACAAATTTTTGTAAATTGTGAAATAAATTTAAACTAGGAAAATTTCTTAGTAGTCTAACATTTTGTGTAAATATAACAGAAACCGGGACCGTTAAATTATCACAGGTGTAGGCTATTTCTAGACAGTGTATGAATACTTGTAGCCTACCGGTACTTAACCTAGGTTAAAACGTTTCCTATATTCGAAATCATAACTCTGTTGCAAACCAAGGTTTTTACAATCTATATATAGCCGGTATAACATAAAGAAGGAAATTCTGTGGGTAGGCCTATGTATGTATGATTCAATTTGTATGTGTTAGTTCGATATCCACGCACACACCGTTTGATGGATCGATATCAAATTTAACGTAGAGTGATTAATTAGCACAAGAAGCAGCTGACGACAAAAATTATTTCGATTACTTACTTTTTACGAGATTAAAATTAGCTAACTACTTTAAGGCAATACAACTTTCGAATAGAGAGCTGAAAATTTGCACAATTGTTTCTTATGTGATGTATTAAAAAATAGAGCCCTCGCACTTTGATTTTTGAGTTGATGTGATAAATATACGGGCTTATCAACCCCTAAAACAATACATATTCATATTGAGCTAGAGAAATGAAATTTGGGGCTTTATTTCATAAATATTACATAGAAAAAAACCTATTAACTAAGTGGTTAAAATTGGGTAACTACCCCTTTACAATAAATAATAAATTCTACTAAATTTGGTACATATAATTTGTATGCGATTTAGGCCTACAGCCAGTGGTATCTGCTAGTAGTATGTAAATCTTTTAATAATGTGTCCTTCGATTGTTTTTTTTTACAAAATCAGATTAAATTGGTTTTTTGTTCAGTTTTGAGATAAAATAAACAAAAGAAGGAAATTAAAAATTTGTGTTTTACAACCCCCATCCTGACTTATCACTAGTCAGGGTAATGAAACAAGGGAGTATGACCATAGAAATAAAACCAACAGATAAAAAGTCGGATAGGTGCTACTTGCATTATGTGGGCCGTAATAATTAATTGTGATTATTTCACAATTTTTGCTATTTTATCGACTTTTAGGCTTAATGTAAGGGATACAATTTATAAAAAACGGATAAATTATGATTTAATTGTATGTGAATTAAATTTGATAAGAAATAATTGATCTCGGCAATTTAATATTTTTATAGAATAATTCAAATGAATTAATTGAAATTTGATATTTGTTTGAGCCTAACTTAACCTATAAACATAAATACGAGTTTTTATACATAAAATTTCGGTTTTCCGCAAATCGTTTCTTTAATTTTAATAAAAAATTGTTTGTTGATTCGTTATATGGCTGAGGTTTTTAAGTTCAGTTTTATGTGTTTTTTAAAACATTTATTTGTACACAAAATTGATTTTCAAAATTGCAATTAATTCCTAAACATATTAATACTTAAATATTTTTTAAAAAATTTAAATTTTTATTGCTAAATTTAAGTGTTTTTTTTAAATAATAGACCCTATACTTTATCACTAGTGCGAACAATATCTTATCAATTTGGCTTTCGAAACATTGCACACCAATTCGTTATAAAGTATTTTAAGACAAGTAGACAACTATAATACTTTTAAACAAAATTACTGAATAAATTTATGAATATAAGTCAATCCGGCTATCTATTATTAAATTTAAGAAACACATTCAATTTTGAGGTTAATACTGGCAGAGTTCTAAACATAGATTCACAGAGGAGGTAAATTAAACAGCTGTAGGGTAGCCTACCTTATTTAACCTTGGATCTCTCATATGGTCCAATCCTCGAATTAGATTACTGGAACTGTTTGAGGCTTCATGGTACGCCCATTGTCCAACACGATCACGCTCCATGACTTCTATCGGTTTTTCTGCGAAAGTACCTACAGCTCTCGACACTTGTACAGTGTCTGACGGCTTCGATTTGCCGCCATCATTATTAAAGATACTGGACCTGCGCAGAAGAATAAATTTACCTTTAGTCTATGCGCAACTAGGAATATCAGTGCTGCCATCTGTGCTGTAAACGTTGTGTTATCTCTGCACAGATTTTAATACGTTTTTCATTGTCTGTTATGTGGGTGGTGAAATGAAACGGGTAATAGGATTCAGATTGATTAATAAATTAAAAAACACCAAGTATTAATATTATTTTTGTTCTGAATCCTACAAACTGAAACTTTAAACTATTTTTTTTAGTGTAGCCTACTACTATAAAAACTATAATTTTTAGTGCCTACAGTAGAAGTGGTTTTTCTCTATTTTAATATTAAAAAATAATTTGAGAGATAATTTACAAAATATTGTTTAAAAACTTAAAACTAATGTTAGTTGTTATGAATATTTAAGTTTTAAATAATTAACCAATCTAATTAGTTAACAAACAGACATTATTAGTTAATAAAATAATTTTAACAATTAGATCATTTATATCAACAAAGTATACTCTACTTACGTGTTAGATACATTTATAGTTTTATGATGACAGAGATACGAACTTATATCCAAAGAGCCCAATGTCATGCTAAAAAGTATTGCGTAAAAATCTGTGTAGTATAAGACCCCCATTAAACCACTACTGAGATAAACTGAGATAATTTATCAAGTCAATAATGAAGTGAAAAGGTCGGGGGAGTCGTCTACTTCTTGTGGAGTAGTTGTTTAGCGTATGCAAACCGGACTGTTGGCAATACTTTGTGTATTATAGTAAGACATAATATGTGTACAATGTTTAACAATATTCAGTGGTAATACTCAAAATACTCAATAACACGATTAGTCCAGGACCCATTTCGCTACCGTTAAAAAATAGTTTCTTATTAAATTTTTTTGCGCAATCTTATCAAAACAGTGTCCTTTATAATATTATTTTAAGTGTGAAAATAAACGTTATATTTTAAACGTTTAAAAATCTTATAAAAATTGCAATTCTTGATGTTAACGAAGTTCTTAAGCAATTTTTAAAAATCCCTTAACAATATCCCCAACAGTAATAATTGGCAAATATTTTGTTCTAAAGATTTGTTTTTTAATTGTTATCATAGTGTTGCTTAAGGGTCTGCTCCAGTAAACGAGAAAGCAACAGGAAACTCACTTCCGGTATCGCTATATCCCTATCTAACCAGTGCAATTTCTTGCATCTGAACGCTTTGACATTGCCTCATTTCATACCATTTTATAAGTCTATCTTTTGTAATTGAGTGTTGAAAAAAAAACTGAATATTCTTTATATAATTTCGGATCCTACTTGCAAATTATTTTTCATTATTAATTTTTTATTGTGTTAGGAAAAAAATTCAAACTTTGTACTTACAAAATGTCAGTTACTTGACAAATGAAAGAAATTTTTAAAAATGTAAATTGCAAGAAGGATGCGTATTGTGACTGTGCTTAAAATGAGACCTTGCAAACAATTTTATGATAAAAAGTAAACGAAATAAATGGTATGAAATTTAACATTGCTCTTATGGGATAAAAATCCATTTTATTTTTACTGGAGCAGACCCTTAAGAACGAGAGGCGCAGGCGCGGCAACCGAGATCTCGCTCTGTCGCTAGTTCCCCTAAGCTTTGGAACAAAATATTTCCCAATTGCTGTTCGGAATATTGTTAAGGGATGTCTAAAGATAAACTAAAATTACATCCAAAATTGCAACTTTTCATAAGGGTTTTGAACGTTGAAAATGGTAATTTTCCGTTTTTCCATCTAAAATATTTTATATTTCGAAAATGAACAGTTTTAGAAAAATTTATAAAAGACCTTTTTCGTTTTAAATTACCCAAACAATCAAACAATGAAAAATCAATATTTTAAAATTTGTCTAAACAAAATTGATTAAACAATTTTAGACCACCGTTATACCGCCTGGCAACATGCGGATATGCTTCGAGGAACACTTTGCGTAATCACTGAGCAAAAAACAAATGAGAAACAATTTCCTAGTGGAAGCGAAGAAAAACTCTGGACTAGATAGACTTTCCCAATCAGGATCTTAATAATATACTATATGGTTAAAAAAATTAAATACAATAAAAAATCGGCTAAGTTATTACCTTAACCCTTAACTGGTATGGCTAAAAAAGGTTACGCTCCCGGTATGGTGGGGTAAAATCTGACCCCAATTTAAATTTATTAATAAAACTCACATTAATGCATCAAATTTGTTTATTAATATATAAAACTCTTAGTTAAGAAGTTGGCTATAATATAAAGTAGAAAAAGTTGTAAAAAAGTATATTTTATATATTTTTAAAAATTGAAAATGAAAAGTGAGTCAATTTCCACGTTTACAAACAATTCTTAAGGAAAACGAAAAAATCTGTATGAACTTCTACTTGAAACTTGGTTTTTCGGCCCAATCTGCGTAGAGGAAGATTTGAGGACACTAAAAACCTGAAAAAGCCCAGAATTGAATCAGTTATAAAAATTCTGACAGGGGGGTAACTTAGGTAAATGTTTGAGTGAATTTATTAGTGTTACTTACTTTTAGTCAGTGTTGCAGGAGTTGCACACGGTATTTGTTGTTGAATGCTCCCCGCATACTCCCAGGTGGCACATTGAACACTCAAGTGGATGTTTTCAGTCCATGTTCCTCGGGCACAGGCTGCAGCGCGTCAGCGCGTCGAGCAGGCAGCGCTGGAGGATGCTGAGGTTCCTGTGCAAGACGAGCTTCGCCAATGTTTGGTCTTTGTCTCGATGCATATTTTTTAATGGAAATAGACAGTTCCCTTGGAAGAGTGTTGATCTGACATCGCCGTTGTAATTGTGGTCTGATCAGCTCAAATCCTAATGTTTTGAGAAACGGTGGACGTTCAAGCTTTTTGTGCAAGTCAACTGAATTTAAAATCACGTGTGATTTTACTCCGGCGATGTTTAAAATCGCAAACCAAATCACTTATGGCCAACGCCTACTCCTTCTTCCAACAGAAAATGTTCCGCACTTTTGATCCAAGGCGTCAACCCCTCCCTTTGTCGAATTATAAAATTCTATGGTTTCTGGTTTGTTCTCATTTTGTTCATTGACTTTCTGGTCATGATTCAACGTAGAAAGGAGAGTCACACTCTTGTTTTTCTTAGGCACGTATGAGACGAGGGTTTGGTCCCTAGTGAAACCGAAAATAGAAGAATGGTTTGGTCGGTGTCTGTTTGGCTTGAACTGCTCTGGAAGATCCCTTTTGTTTTGTCGAATAGTTTCGACATAAGTCAGCTGTCTTTCGCGAAGTTTGTCGACAAGCTCAATCGATGTAAAGTAATTGTCCGCTGTTATGTTTAGTTTAGAATCCACCACAGGCGGAATGAGGCTCAAGACAGTTGCAGTTGGAATGAGTAATCTATCTGGATTTTCCACACTGTTTTCCCCTGTGTTCACAAATGCATTGAAGAGGTAGTGCGTTCTTTAATCGCACAAACAAAATATTTTTAAACCATACTTGGCGGGTTTGTTCTTCATATAGGCCTACACTCTGAACCGACATCCGCCACAGAATGGGACAATCATTTCATCAATAGTGAGATTTTCTCAGCAGGTATAGTTTGCTTGGCTGTTTTGTATAAAGCTATTGAAAAGCTCTGATACGTGAGCAAGTCTGTCATTTTCTAATCCCAGGTTTCTCGTTGTGATGTCATCAAAACGGTCAGCTGCAAGAAGAAACAACATTCTCTTTAGGGACATAACACAGCGAAAGATGTCACGACCTGAACCGTCAGTGGCAAATAACGATTCCAAATCTTCATGATTTGATTTGAAGACTCCACTCAAATAGAGTAACCCAATGAACGCTTCAAACTCGATCATGTCTGTGTGTTGGGTGAACTGACAGTTCAATGCATTTTCACCATATTTAGTAACAATATTGGTGATTCTTTCGTTTGTATGTTCGACCATTCTTTCAACCATATTTTCGTCGATCAGAAGTTTCCATGCTTCTATGGAAGGTTTTGGCTTCGTAGCTTTCACAGCTCCTATGAAACCGGGAAGCTTCGTAATGATATTGATTGCCCTTGTCCTACTAGGGGCTGGTGGAACTTTTGCCCACTTCTTTCGGCTTTTTCCATAAAAATAATGTGCATGATCTTCAGGTTCGTCGTCAATTCTTGCACCACATCCTTTTCCATGCCCCCTCCTAAGTCCTCTACCACGTCCTCTACTACGTTCTCTCCTTTGCTGTTTACGAACAGGAGTGTTGACAGGATCATCCTCGCTTGAGACATCTTGACGCTCATAAGTGGGACTATTATTCGGATTATAATCCGGGTCAGAGTCAGTGTTGTCTTCAAAATCAACACCTTGAAAAATGGGATGTCTAGGGCTAGCTGCAGCAGAATCGTTTTCAGACAAATCTTCTTCTACATCACTAAATCGTTCATGATTTATTGTAGATGCTTTCGAATACACAGAAATATTGTCAAGTTCATTATTCAATAACCGTTCGATTTCTTCATTGTTGTCAGCAACGTTTTCTTCATCCATATTGAAACATACTCTTATCCCAAACACGCACACTATTGTAAACCAGTGTTGACACACATATCACAGCAAACCGCACAATATAATGCCCACTTAGCACTAAAAACACTCACCAATTGAAAAAAAAATTATATTACATTTGTAAAGTAACTGGTATGGTGGGGTCAGTTCTGGACCCAGACGCTCCGTGCACACGTGTTTAACGGTCAAATGCAAAGGCGGGACTGAGAGTCGGTAGGCGGAGTCAGTGTAGAAGAATACTTAAAATGGTGGCACTGTCGGCCAGCGCTACAATATCAAAATCATACATTGAAACGCTCTGGGGTCAGATCTGACCCCACCATACCAGTTAAGGGTTAAGGGTCTGCTGTAGTGGCGGCCATCTTGGATTTTTATCCCATAAGATCAATGTTAAATTTCAAACCATTTATTTCGTTTATTTTGTATCATAAAATTGTTTGCAAGGTCTCATTTTAAGTACACTTACAATACGCATCCGTTTTGCATTTTACATTAAAAAAAATTACTTTTCTTTTGTTATGTAATTGACATTTTGTAAGTACAAAGTTTGAATTTTTTCCTTAACACAATAAAAAATTAATAATGAAAAGTAATTTGCAAGCCAGATCCAAAATTGTATAAAGAATATTCAGTTTTTTTTTCAGCACTCAATTACAAAAGATGGATTTATAAAATGGTTTGAGATGGGGTAATGTCAAAGCGCTCAGCTGCAAGAAATTGAACTGTTTAGATGATACGGTTATAGAGAGAAGAGCTTGCGTTTCCAGTTGCTTTCTCGTTTACTGGAGCAGACCCTTAACTGAGTGATCTCTTCGTTGTTTTTTGGTTTTTTAACCTATTTGTAAATTAGGACTAGCTATTGTTTTTAAATAACAGGAAGAGTAAACTTACATCTTTCTACTAAAATAGTATTCAAGTAAAGACCATTTCCTTAAAACACCTCCAAATTGATAACGTAAAGTTGTTCAAAATTTCACAGTAAAATTGAAATTTGAAACAAAGTCACGCTATATCCTTACAGTACGGATGTAGGGTTTTCCTTTACGCACGTTGAATGTTCATAAATTCGTGAACGCGAAAACACGCATCAGACGCCATCTGCACGCCGAGCTAGCAACTACAACACGACCCGGATTCGACTAACACGTATTGTAAAATATATTTGTTCAAATAATACATATTTTTATAGAAAGATACTCTGTCCCTAATTATAAATATTATTTCCATATACAGAGTGTCCCGAAAGGAATACAGTACAAGGTGTTATCAAATCTTGACTTTAGATAGAGCGATTGTTGGTTAGTGTCATACACGTTTGACAGAGTTGCAAACTTAAAAAGTGTAATGAAGTATAAAAAACGAGGAACAAAAATGTATCTGCATTATATCTCAATATGAATAAATTTAAAGACAATCTTAGTTTCATTTTCAATGAGTATTTACTGATTTTGAAAATCATTATTTTAGACAAGTTATTTTCATTTTGTTTAATTTGTTAATTACAAATCGAAACAATTTAAAGCTTGCTCTTTTCAAAAACGTGAGTCAAATCAAAGCCTGGCTTTTGCTAGAGAAAAGTTAATGTTACCAATATTTGACCGAGCGAAGCGAGGTCTCCGTTTTAGCTCGACCGTTCGGCATTTCCTCTGTGTCTGTCTCACGACTACGGCCAAACGCCTTGACCGATTTTTATGATTTTTGCATGAATGTTCCTTATTCCTGGACCGAGCGATGTATACATACGGTTTTTTTCATTTTTAACCCCTTAAATAAAATAAAATGGCGGCCGGACCGTTTCTCTCAGTGTAAGGTTTTTTCCAAAGCCAGTTTGTAGCTTAACCGTAAGTCGAATTTAAAAACTAATAGCATTTTGCAGGTAGCAAATTTGATTTTCAACAAAATTGTATTCTTGATTTTTTCCGTATATCTAACGGTAAGCTCACAAAATGGCCATAAACTTCAAATTTGTTAAAAATTTTCCATAGCTTTTTTGTAGATAAAGGTTCAAAGAATTCATATATGCCAGTAAAAAAATGATTGAAGTATAATTAACAAAGTTATTAGCTCAAGAAACGAGCATGTTCAGTAACGAAAGGAAAAAGTTCAAGTTTAGGTCTACATAAAAAGTAGTAAAAATATTTTGTAATTTTTTCATAAATGTAAAAAAGTTTCGTAATATATTTCTAAATAAAACTGTATAAAAATAGTTATCAATTTCAAATTTCTTATTTTGAAAATACCAGTTTTTATGTTGCTACTACAAGACTGCTAACAAAACTAGGTCTATTTTGAATAGTAATTTAGGAATATATCCTTTGCCCAAAAATGGCATATTATTATAAGAAAGTGTAGAGAATAAATCAAAGAATTGAACTGTATACTTGTAAATTATTATTTCATAAAAGCATTTGAGTTTGACTTAGCTTTACTTGAATTAAATAATGAGATGAAACAAATGAATTCCCTCAACAACGCGATATTTTTAGCTACCTTACGCATTGTTAACCTAAATAAAACACAATGCCCCCTGAAAGAAAATCTTTAGCAGTAAAGCTCAAGAAAAGAAAAAAAACGAGAACTTAGAAACCCCGGAATCGCGGGGATTGCTAAATAATGTTTCACTGGCTAAACCTTCTGCTTACTTCCTTAATGGCACACTATTTTTAACCTAAGCTCAAAACCACATTTGTTATTTCAACGAGCGAGGTCTACTGTTCACAGAACTACTAGTTAATTTATGCTTAACATAAGTACGAAAAGGATACCCGAAATTCATAGAAACAATTATTTTTAATCCAAGCTTTTTCTTTATTTAAGCTTTACAATAATTATGTCAAATTACAGTTTATTTTTGTTTGTTACAACTTTTCAGCTTGAAACTTTTGTCCGTTTTAAAGAAATTCGGCTAGGTTGACAGACGGGGAAATGATAATGGTAAGCTTTCAGGGGTTATTATTGCTTACAATAATCAAGTACATAACAGAACGGCAGCTGAGATTCATCCTCTCTAAATGATGTATTGAGGCAATTTATTTTTAAACAACGAGGAAAAGTACATTTTACGTTCCAGTAGAATTTTATTGTATGTCCGTCGGTTTGATCACTGCATACAGTTCGAACTAGACGTGATGACTAAAAGTTTGATTTTGCTTTACTGGTTTCACTTTGACAACTTAAATCAATTTTTCTTAATCGAATGCAGTGATGCAGTGCGAAGTAGGATAATCAATTTGGACCAAATTCTCTCACACCAGCAGAAACTTTGAGGGCAGTTATAAAATTACAGAGATTTTCGCGAACCCTGGGACTGTATATTTAATTCAGAAACTACATTAACGTCCATACTGTAAGCTGTTACGAATCGAAATTTCTAAAAATCGTCAAAATTTTGCAAGAATTGTGTAAGTCTTTATGCATGGTGTTAATAGAGTGTGTTGAACACGTGAGAGCCGTCTGCACTTCTGTGATAACCCTTATCACCTTTTCGTCTGTGCGTTTGCCCGTGTTTATTTTGTAATGATAATTTTGAGTCACGTGAGATTTTCACGCAATAATGTCCAAGGATCCAATAGTTGATAAATAAGTAAATAACGTTATAAAATAATATTAACTTTTACACCAGGTAAATCCTTCATATTCCGTAATATATATAGCGTTTTATCCAGAGCTCGTACTCCGGTACACTTAATAATGTAATAAAATGTAAAAAGTGTTATACAAATCAGACAGTATCGTACACGAATCTAAGAAGCTATAATATAAGGTCGGCGATTTCAAAAGAACAATGGTAACCTCATAATTACATTTTTAAATACTATATGTCTGAATGTGCTTTTCCTTGTTTCAAGAATAAAATTGGCAGTCATTGGGTACTTCAAAACTGTTTGGTGCAGACAGAAGTAAAAACCTAAAACTGTTATTTAACAACTATTATTTTTTATTATTTAATAGTGTTTTTTTATTTTCAAAATAAGTATTGAATCAAAAATTAACATTTAATAATTTGTGAATTAAAATAGTCATGTTTTCACATCTATCGGCACTCTATTTTTTTTTGTTGGTCGTGTTTAAAATACAAAGAAGAGGAAGCATTATATCATCATAATGTTGTAATTAGGTATTGAGTGTCTCTCGAGAAAGCGAGCCAAGTAAGTTACTAGTGAACAATTTAGGTCGGGTTTTCTTGCCGCTTTTGGTGAGTGGTGGAAGTTAGGGTGTCTGTGCGTTGGCGGAGGAATGTGTAATACTGCATAGTCCGTAAGATCAAGTCAGACTATATTAAAACGTATTCCTTAGTTCTTATCACGATTTGAGGGGGGGGGGGGGGGGCATAAATCTAAAAAGGGCCATGAGCACAATTAAATATGACATTTGACGGGGTCTTCTCAAGATTTTTGGATACATTTGTGTCAAAAGGCTGCGACCTCATATTTTAGTTTTCACACGTCCATTGTTTATCTCGAAATACGATAACATTGAAGAAGACATGAATTCACACAATCGACCGGGGCAAAATTTGTATAATGTTTAATATTAACATTATTGTTTTGAACAATATTTTATGTCATTGTAATATAATGTTTGCTATTTTCAAAAATAAATAAATTACCATACAAACATTTCATATTTATTATTGGGACTTCATTTATCAAAATATAAAATTATATTAACTTACCTTTCTAAGTGTGTATTACACATACTTTCCATTTCTCGAATCTACATTACAAAATTGCAGTGAGATAATTTAACTCACTTTTAATTGTTTATACCAGTGCTTGACGATAGGCTTTATCGGAACTACGCCGGACGGAACCGAACGTCTCCTAACTTAAATTGATGAACCAAAACACATTTTTCTTGAATGTATTTACATTAATTACCATAGCAACCAATTGGGTAACGGTTTTTCGTTACGCGTTATATTTTCTATTTGTCAACTCCTACCGCAAGCCGCTTAAAGGAACTTCGTTCCTAAACCTTAACACAGAGTTTTAGCGATACGTTGACTATATAAAACTTTATTTATATCAAATTAAAAATAATTATACATATTATAAATATATATTAAACGTATAAATTCCAAAAATGTTTACAATTAATGCTTTCAAACCAGTCTCGAAGATTGATCTCGCTTCCAATTAGGTCTACTTCATTCGATTTTTGGCATGCTAACTTGTTACAAATATATTCAAACGATAGGCTATACGAAATTTATTTTTATCAAGATATTAACATACCTATCTTCAAACTAACCTCGAGCCTCAATGTGAAGCAAACACACTATTTTTTTTTTGTTAACTCTACATAAAATAGAGTTACCTTCTTCTGTTGTCGGTTTTAGTTAGTTAAAGTAAATATATCGTATTTAAAATATATAATTATATTATAAATACATATTGTCAAACCTTATGTATTTGGCTGTAAAAAACAAAAACAATTACTAAATTTTAACATGTGCTAATATAAAATATAGTTACGTTCGATTCCGATCATAGTTCCTTACACTTATCTATTATTTCTGTTAATCTCTTAGGAAAAAACCGAGGCTGTTGCGATTTTAACAAAGTTAGGCATACTTAGGTTGCCAATATTGTTTAGTTAGTACAGGTAGTCTACTTACCTTTACTATCATTTAATACCAAATACAAGTAAAAATATTTCAACTTAGATAAGTTATCTTATAAATAATAAGCAACTTAATGCTAACTTACGTATTTTGAATAATGTCTTCCATTTCGGAATGATATTTTAATGTGATGTTTGTATTCTTTTGGCACCCAATTCAAACGTCAAATAACACCCAGAGACAACAAGCAAATTTTGACAAACAAAATACAAGTAAGAAAACTTGTAAAAACGCTGTGGAACAAAGCATGATTTTAAGGTTTTACTAAACTGATTTAGCACTGTTGCTACTATGTACTATGGTTTACACAATAGTTACAACAAATATACAATAATGTCTAGCCTAACCTGAAAAGTGACCTTGCGTTTTTAATAATTAGCAATTTCTTTTGCGACATCAATTTTAGAAATTTATTTTTTCCATCTTGTTAGTTTAATAATTCAACGTAAAACATAATATGAACAGAATTAATTCAACATTGAAAGTAACAACCAAAATTTTCACATTTAAAAATAAATAAGCACTTTTAAAATTTATGTAGAAGGAAAACAGCTGATTTAAACAAAATAAATAACAGCTGATCATTTTTTACTTGCTTTAGCAAATTTGAACTTCGTGTATTAAAAAGTATCAACTTCCTATAGTAAAAGCGAGTGTATTTAAGTTATAACGCGAGTACCAAAATAGTATTGCGCATGTGCGTAGTCTGAATTATTGCTATTTTAATCAACTCCTACAAAAACGAGCGAACGTACGCACGTGAGTAACAATTAATTATTATAACAGCGGATTTCACCCATCAAATACAAAACCTAACGTAGATTATATTTTGGGGTTATGTTTACAACTTTAATCAATAATATTATAAGTCTTGTGAAGTTTTCTTTTTTTAATATGAGTTAAAGAACTAAAATACGTCATAAGATTTGATTTGAGGTTATAAAATGAATATAAATGCAACCATTTATTATCAATATATTAATTTATACAAATTTAAACATCTACTCATTCGTTTAACTTCGGAAATATTCGCACATCTTCGTATAACATATAAACATTATTCAATATTATTAATTTCTTTACTAGCCTTTAATATTAAGAACTTCTAAATCATTTGATCTATCAATATGAAATAAAAATAAATTAAAAGATAATATTTTTATCTTTATTTAGATATATAATAATGTACCTATAAAAATTTAAAAAATTAACAAATAGGCCTATATAATAGTTTTATAATACTTATAATTGTACACATTTGCCGAGTTAAAACCCCCGTCAACATAGTTTGGTAGGCCTAGATAAAGTCTGTTTTTAAATAGTATCTTTTAAAGGACGTAGGCTATATTTTGTGATGTGTATCTAATAATCTGCCTGTGATTTTTTACGGTGGCTTACTAGTAGAATTCAAAAGTTTGAGTATCTTTTAATTTACATATTATATATATTATGGGCCTATTTATTGTAGATAAAACTAAGTAAATTTTAAAGTGAACAATAATATAGAGTTGGTTAAATGACTCTATTTAAAATATTTGGAATTAAAATCGTTGATTTAAGTAGGCCTATAATTAAAATGATGATCTTTTGTTTAGTTTAAAAAAATATTTCATTCATAATTTTCATTCAAGATTTTTCATGTCTTTTAAAATGTTTGGTTGTAGGCTCTGTACATTTACCATTTTGATAATACCTGACGGCATTACCTTTACCCAGGTACATATGGTTTGTTGTTTGAAGCATTAAGTAAACTTTTGTGGAGTTCAGTGAAGTTTTTGCAAAATTAGATGCTGTATGCATTTGGCGAAAGTCAGAAATAAGTCCGACTTTACTAAAAACGTAAGTGCTTACAAGTGATATTTTAGTCGTGCTAGAGCGTCTTACCAAACTCAGTAGCATATGGTAGCATACAGCCACAGCTTGATCAAGGTTGACTCCACTCACCGAGTTGGTCGAGCCACATTGCTCTTCTGATTAAAACCATTAGCCTAATACTGCGCTATCTGTAAACCCACTAGCACTGTTCATATCTAAATTACAAATTGACAAGTCGTTATCATTTTGTCATTATGTGCCTAATGTGACGTTGGTGGTCGTTTATAATATGATAACTAAAATAAACGGTACCAGGAACTGAAACATACTTTCTCACAAACATATTTAAATTATTAAACAGATTCACTGTGACTTCATAATTTTGTAGGAGGGTTAGGAGAGGTGATATTAAAGTAGGAGATTAACTAATACATATTATTATTATTAGCTAGAGAAAAAATTATTCGATCGATTTCGAACAAATTTGCACAAAACACGTCTATTAGGCCTGTATGGATGCACGAAAAAAGGTTTTGAGCAATTTTGAAAAATGACCCCCTTTTTGGCCAAAAACCCCCAAAAATAAGTCATTATAACTATTATTAGCTAAACAAGAATTTTTAGAAAGATACGGTTTTCTGCATATGGTAGGGTACATTAAGGGCTACAAATAAGCAAAATTTTATCAAAATTGTTAGAGCTGTTTTTTATTTAAAAAAATAACTGATGTTTTTGGGGTTTTTTTGGCCAAAAAGGGAGTTGTTTTTCAAAAATGTTCAAAATCCTTTTTCGTGCACCTATATAGGCCTAATTGTCATGTTTGGTGTAAATTTGTTCGAAATCGATCGAATAGTATTCGCTCTAGCTTTGTATACATACACACATACAGATATACAGACATACATTTTGTAAAAACCACTTTTTTGAACTCAGATTGTCCCAAAACGGATATTTCCACAAAAATCTCAACATCGGTTTTTTTGCGATCGCAATACTTTCTCTATACTATATATAGTATAGTGAGAAAGTAAAAGAATAACCTTTTTAATTTCAAGAAGTTTGTTTCTTCTTTTTGCACTTGCCAAACATTGGAAATGATTTTCAATTTACTGTTTAGAAATGTTTTGAGAATTCTGTCTGAACTTCAGTAGTCTAAAACAATTCCATTAATATAAATAACTTTATTATTGTTTAAAAAGATTAACTAAAAATATTTAACAATTTTTAGTGATAACATATTTAATAAAATACAAATAATTAAATTGGCTAGTATTTAAATTCAATAAAAATATTATAGTAGCTCTCAAACCAGTTTTGTGTTTAGTTCTAACTTGGTAAAAAAAAACACATAAATGCGAAGGATTTCAAAGTTGAATCTCCTTCTTCAGGGATAGAGTACTGTTAAATATTTTTGTTTAAAGTTTTTTTTTAGTTGTTAATGTTTTTAAACGTAATATTTTTATTTTTAATGAAATGTTTTTAGATTACGGAATATGGGAAAGAAATCTCTACACAGGTCTTAAATTAAGTTTATTTTGAAAGATTGGCCAGCCTAATAGTGTGGAAAACTTCCCCTAAACAGGACTCGACCCACAATCTGAGCGAACCCCTTTTACCGTCTAAAATTGTCTCCTTCTAGTGAGAGATGTAATTCCCAAATCGCTATTACAAAATCTTTTAAACATTTTTAGATTATTTACAGAGTCAGAATCACGTGACTAACTAAACACGGATGTCAAACGTACGAGGCAGGGCCGGCGAGAATCGCTACGAGGTACAAGTAGTGTGGACAACATACGTCCGTAATGCGGTGTGGCTCGTTGAGGTTGTGTGTCCAGACCTTTATTTACCCTTGCACTTTTATCTGCATTTGTCAAACGTTGACCAATCTGTATCTTGTCAGGAAACCCGCCAATAGATTTAAACATAAGCCTTAATGATATCTGACTAGTGTTAATTTTCAATGAATTTCGTCGAAGACTATAATACTTGATAAAATAGTCTCGATTTTCATCATTTGCTATTGCAATTAAATGGCCAGTACAACCTTTAAAAGTTGTAGACGTACAGTTCGATGACATTTTTCGACGACTGCGAGCATTATCTTGATTGTTGGAAGGTCGTTAAAACCCTTCTGAAATTTATTGGTAAGTTCCTTTAGGCTTGACCCGTTTTCACGGTCAATAAAAATGGAATGTATTATTGCTATGACAACAATAGCCAATGTGATCAGCTGGCATAGACACATATCATAAAGATCATAAGTTTTACTGTCGTTTGTGTTGCACCATATTGTACAATAGTATGTCAACTTCAAGCATCGCAATGTTTTTCTTAACGAGTTTCTTACTATTTTCATTTGTTTTTCCTCGCTATTTTTCTTTACTGTAAAACAAATATTTACGAATCTGACTATTGGCGTACAATTTTGCGTGTTTTGTCTACTTCATTAGTTATAAAGAACATAGACTGAGAACAGTAAGAAAAACATCTATTAAAACAGTAATCTGATTTTAAAGAAATTAAATTTTTGGATGCTCTAATTTGAGTGTTAAATGGTATTATTATGTTCAACTGTAGTGCGCTTAATAAAGCGCAATGTTGCAGAAACTGTGGGGGATGATGCTGGAAGTAACTGTGTAGTAATAGACCCAGCCTAACGTACACTCCCGAGGTGCGAGGGGGCTCGCAGATCAAAAGGGCCGAGGGTTATTATTTAAAAAATAAATATAAATTTAAAAGTATAACATTATTTGTAGTTTTTTTAAATTTTACAACCATGTCATATCTTTGAAAATAAAAAATAATAATACAAATTTGCTTACATTAATATTTATTGTTTTCAACAGAATATTTTTTAATTTGATTTTTGAGAAATAAGAAAGTAAAGAAGCATTTCGATGAACTTTGTCAAGACGGAGGTTGACAGACAGCGACAAATATTTCAAAGTATCTGTTTTTTATGCACTCTGCACACAGTGATTTCCCAGTTAACAATTAAATTCGAAGCTATGACAGAAATCAGTATCCTTTCCTCAGTTCTTAACAACCCTGGTCAACGAGTATGAAGAGGATTTGAGTGTCGACCTTATAGTAAGTTTTCAAACCAACTATTTTATAATGGCACTGAAATCAGATATTGAAAAAAAGACATGAATACGATAGTTAACAGATCTAATCTTTTTGAGAAACTACTCAATCGCATCTAGCTTCCCGAACTTATGCATGTTTTTACTTCTCTTCTTGACCTTACCAGTAAACTGTAGCGAGTTCGGATCGCTCATTTTCCATATTAAAGCTAATTGAAAATTATTTAGTTACCACAACGACCCAAGAGAGACTGAGAGATCTCAGCTTATTGAGTATTGAAAATGAACCTGGTAGAAATCCGGATTTGAATTATGTAATCGAAGTGATTACATCAAAAAAAAAAAAAAAAAAAAAAAAAAAAAAAAAAAGCGAGAAGAAAAAAGAGACTGTTTGCCAAAACCAACTAAAAAGACAATATAAATTAAGTACTGTGGCGCAGATTTTATTGTATAATGGTAAAGTATAAGCTATTTTGAATGTGTAAATTGGAAAAAAAAGAATTACTTCTGACGACAAATTAATTTTTTTTAGATATACTACCGGTTCTAAAATGTCATCTTAACTCTTTAAATTATATTTTACGTGTATAAATTTAAATTTGAGGGTAAAGGCCTTTTTCAGCTAAACAGGTTATTTTATTTATCTAAATAAAGACAGCACATGGTTGTTCGTGTTTGTATTAAACAATTAAATGTGCTCAATAAACTGCGGCCCTGTAATTGTTTTTTTTTTTTTTTTTTGGCGTGGGGCCACTGAATAGACCTAACACAAATATACAGTAAAAGAGTTTTGGATGCCAACAGAGCAGCTACGGAATGAACAAAGTGGAAAAAGCTTTCTAAACTTATTTTTCTAGTGGAACTCCTGAAGTACTTGTTTTAAACGTGATGGGCAATGTATGCACTAAAAAGCTTCAATTAAATTAGTCGGTAGGCCTACTACTCATAGACCTACTTGATAAACCTGTTTCAATGTTTCTGTATCAATGTGCTTGTAGATAGGTGAAAAATAAAAACTCTTTATTGCTAGTTGGGATAGTGTTAAAGCAGCTGATTATACAAAACGTTTTAATCATAATCCTAGTGACATTTAGGTCGCAATGTAGGCCTATTTCCATTCAACTTCTAGATGACTCGCTCTACAATAATTAGTCTCCTCTAACATACTTTCTTTTTAATTTCAAAGCAATTGAACAGTAAAATCAATATGATGTAATAAGTGTTACCGTACATGTCCAACAAATAGTTTATTTTCGAAGCTTCGTAAACAACTGCATAGATAACAAACCATTCAAACGTATCCACCTCAAAGTCACTCCTCGAATGTGGTTTTAAAAGATTAAATACAATAACATGCAATTAAACAAACTTTCATAATGATAAAGATTTATCAAGTAGACTCAGACCAATAGGCCAATGTTTGTCTTCAGGGTTTAAAATTAAATCGAAGTCGTTTTAGCAGATTTGATCAATCAAAATTTAGTATCTCTCAAAAGTGATTATAATATTAGGTTTCTTTTTATTCAAGTATACACAAAATTAACTCTGTTTGGTAGAGAATTTAAACATCTGGTGTGCACATCACACAACTTTCCTTACCAAAATAGATGCTGTATCAATTACCAAATTTTTCGAGCGAGAGATTGATGATACCATTTTCGAGTTAATAGGAGTATCCGTTTCGAAGAAAGCGGTACTAACTTCAAAACGGTTAATCCCACGGACCTGATTTTGGTCTCAATCGATTTCTCACCCCCAAAAATGTCAAGGTCGATACCAAACACGGCTAGTTTAAAAAAAGTCATTTTTGCCCCCAAAAAGGGCGTTTTTGGGGTCAATTTTTGAAAAAATGGACAAAGTTGAGTGGGGTATCGTTTTTGACATTCTTTTGGACGCTGAATCGAATGAGACCATTTTCAAGTCGATAGGACCAGCCATTTCGGAGATACAAACAAAATAACTTGCGTTTTTGTAATAACTTTTTTCAACGAATTTTTAAGGGTATATAGCGTACATAGCGTGTTAAGGGGGTCTGAGTAGAGTATGTTAGCAAAGTTTAATCAAAATCGTTAGAGGGGTTTTGGAGTAAATACCAAAAATGTGCTAAAAACTGGTCCCACGGTAAGGCACCAACTCCGATTTGCTTCAAATTTACATGGGTTAAATTGTTTACGTGTTTGAAGATATCCTGTAAATTTCAGCTTGATCCGTCCAGCCGTTTGCCCTGTGCACTCCGGACACACACACACACACAGACACACAGACACACAGACAGACCAATTGCCAAAAATGCATTTTTTGGACTCAGGGGGCCTTGAAACGTAAAGATATTATGAAAACTCGACATCGAATTTTTGGGTCGATCGCAATACTTACCTTACCTAGTATAGGGTAAGGAAAGTAAAAAAGCAAAACGCTTATCTTGTCAAATCATTTATAGCAGAGCAAATATTTGGGAGCATTTAGTTGGGCTATAGGAGGACAGCTCAGGGAGGCAAAATACCAAAGGTATAATAATAATAATAATAATAATAATTGCTAACCAAATTTTAAAATGAAAATAATATGTTCGAATAATGAGGTATTAAATTACAAGAAATCACTGAAAGTCTACTGTAAGAATGTTGAATGAAATGAAAGTTGTGGTTTTTGCGTGATTCTTAATAATCTTTATAACTTTTTCTCATGACCTACCAAAAGGTAAGAAGTACTCACGAGATATCTTAGTTAAAGGAAAACTTAAGCCTAAAAAAGTTGTCCAAAACACGTTGGTCTGCATTGAACAGCTTCACAGGATTCTGCGAGTAGGGTGAAGATTGGGATGAAGTATTAGAAGCACTTTTGAATAACGAAGAGAAAAGGCAACGGCAAAAAGTGAAGCATCTAGGTGCCTCCTTCAATTACGAAGATTAGAAACTACTTTATTGTCAATTTTATGGGGAGATGTGTTATCTAGATTAAAAGTAACAAGTAAAAACCTGCAATCGTCTGATATCGATATTTAACCGAGTCAATTTTGTACGGATCCTTATCAGAGTACGTGGAAAGAAAAATAACAGAATTTGACATTTACGGAAATGGAGAGCTGGTGAAAGCGTACGTGACGCAGTATGAAGATGAAGCTGAGACGAAAAATACAATCAGAAAACCAGAGAAGGGGAAGTAGAATTTATTTTCATGGAACATTTTAGAACAGTGTCGGTTCCAGGTATGGGCGAACCGGGCGACCACCTTGGGCCCCGCCTTCCAGGGGCCCGCATCAATTATTTGCACCGAAAATTTTGTATTTTTTAACTCCAATAAAACTTAAAATATATGTTTAAAGTGACACGGTTGTTTTCTTGTTTTATATGTTTTTCTCCTATTTTTATTGTTTTTTTACATAATACTATAAGTACTATTTATCGCTTCAAGATTGTTTTAATGTTCGTACTCCGTGTTCGTGGCATACCGAAAATTATTAGATAACTAATAAAGAAAGTCCAGCCTTTCCAGTGTTGTCAAACATTTGACATTTTTCAAGGTATACTTTCATCTGTTCCTGTTTTTGTATCCATTTGTTTACATTATAATATAAACATTCTATTCAAAGAGAATTTCTCACAGTTTAAAAGCACCGGCGTGAAACAAATGAACAAAGTAGTTAACCTCAACTTAGACAGCCAATGACAAGTTGAAATGTTAGAAAATCCGAAATTAATGGCATTGATCTGCAGTTGGTAGGCCTGATTATTAAATAAAAATTTATCTAACGCCAATCCAAGTAAATGATTTATAATTTTCTTTTGCGCAACTGCCAGCAGAAGGACGATTATGCTCTCTGATCACGATTATTGTTTTATACTCTCTGAGAAAAAATAATGTTTGGACGTTCTATCCTAAACTGGATTTTAATGAAGATGAAGACTAATGGGTTTACTGAATGCAAACGTTTTTTGCATTTAGTTTTAGTTCTAACTTTTGCTATTAAGTCAAACCCGTTAGTGTTTGCATTTTCTTAAATCACAGATAAAGATATTTTGATTCAAGTATGCTAAGTGGAATAATCTGTCACAAGAGGTAACTTTGCCACCGATGGCCAGGAGTTGTCGCTTATAGATGTCAGCCTAGTCGCGTCTACTTAATTAAATATATTATTTAATTCTCTCGACTCTAGAGGTTATCCACTCGCTGTGACTAATTGTAGCTGATTGAATTGAGGTTATGTTATTATTTTTTCTTATAGTGGTTGATAAAGTGGAAAGAATAATAAATAAAAGTATAGATACAAGTATTATCGAAGACATAATTCGTTATCTGTACGACTATTGACCACTCTACTCATGTGGAATAGTAGTAGTAGTAGCCAAGTTTGCCACTCCTACTCGATGTAGTAATTTAGTCGCAGCTTATAGTAACAGCTAGTAAAGTCACCACGTATGACAGGGGTTTTAGCTGACATTTTCAATTCATGTAAAACCCAAATTTAAGGACGTAACACTCCCATACGGTCCTCTTCAATTTAACTTATCTTTCATCGAATTTTAAAGATAATCTTTTGTAATTTGCAGGAAATCGTTCATGATAATCTATTTATAATTACTTGGTGACAAAAATTTTAAATTGTATATTTTTATTATAAATATCTGCTTACAAACAAGACGAAAAACATGATTTTCAGTCGAGTCACTTGATAGCAGTAAAACATCGGGGCGAATTGTGTTACCTACTAACTATACATTGGAGCTTTCTGCAAATTTAAATGTCGTACTCACACGGCGGAAACTAAAAATTAGACTGGCATTAGTAAAAATGAAAGTGTACACACAGAGGCGGATACAGGGGGAGGATCACGGGGGTCATGAACCATCCCCAAACATATTTTTAAGGCCTGATTTATATGTTTGATTTAACCCTACAAGCGATAAATAACACTATAGTGTCGACTCAGTAAGCCGAACAAGTGACAGACAGCACTATTGTATCGTCCGATTGTATTGAATATTTCACACACTAAAAATCATCCAATCTCAATAAAACATAAACCATTGGAAAGGGAATGTTTTAGACATTCATTTTTGTATTTACAAATTTGTTTTAAAACGTATATTTACATGTATAATCATATTTTTGAAATTGTAGTTGTCTAAAAAAGATGACGCCGTGCCAGAAAACACAAATAAAAGTCACAAAACTTGTCACTTTTCTAAGGCTCATAATCGTTAGACAAACTTGTTTTAAAAGAATATAAGGTCACCTTTGGATTCTTCAAGATTTGAACTTTTTAACTCTGCCTTCGAATCATTCGTCACTCTCATAATTTCTTAGATATGAATATGAAGTTTTCTGTAAACCCGTAAGATTGGACACTTTTTCAACCAATTAGCAAGCATATTTTGTAATCGATACATCTAGTACAAATCGATATACTTGTACATTGATGCTTATATGGATTTTAGTGTAAATTCTATAAACATTTTCGTTTGATATAAGGAAACCCTGATTTAGTGTTCATGGGCTACAGCTATAGGTCTTGTCTGTGAAATATGTAGGCTACCATTGCGCCGGGCGCGTTCTCACGGATCAAGTTTAATTAATAGTTTAACAACGTTCCTTTATTGAAAAGGCGTCAACTTCTATTAAATATTTCTGTCTTTCCTTCACAGATGACCGGTTTCGATCTATTAACTTTCAGATCATTATCAAATCAAATATTACACTATTTCAGTTCATTGGAACTTCGTTAAAATAAACACATAGCACATTTAACACAAACACAAAACACAATCACGAAATATTTATTAAAAAACTTGAAACATGGAATTAGTATCATGAATCGTTCACGTGCGTATAGATTGTAGACATGTCCTACACCCTTTAGTCGCGTCTATTAAAATCGTTTTGTTTGACAGGGGTAGAAGCTGAAAATCTAGCACTAAGCAAAATTTAAAACGTCATATACTATGTACTTAGTAGTACAAATTGAAAATAGCTGTTGCAATTTGAAGTTTTAGAATTCGTAGTTGAATTGCACAATATGACCATTTTAATCATTCTGATGTAATCAATTTCTTATATTAAAAAGCTAAATAAGCGCTTCGTATTCAGCATATTTATTATGTTCAATTCAGTTTCTAAAAAAACCTTTAACTTTCTAAAAAAATATAGAAAAGCATAATATGTGCTTTAAAAGATGCCTGGTGAGCCGTGCTTGAAAGATCATACTGTCTGCAAATAATTTGAACTTAGTTAAGGGCGTTCCATTACTTGCTCTATAAGCTGTAACCTGCTTTTATTAATCTAACTGGCGAAAAGTAAAAACATCAAGCAACAAAAAGTAAACTAGTAGTTCTATGAACAGTAGACCTCGCTCGTTGAAATAACAAATGTGGTTTTGAGCTTGGGTTAAACATAGTGTGCCAGTAAGCCAGTAAGGAAGTAAGTAGAAGGTTTAGCCAGTGAAAAATTACTTTTGCAATTTATTCCTTAATAAAGTTACCAAACAGTTCGACTCCAAAAAGTGTGAGGTGTAACAAAGAAACAAAACGAATAAGAGAATGTAGTTGGCAAAGGACTACAACTCGGTAAATGCGACGCAACGCCAATCGTGTTCCTTATCTCGGCTCTCGTACCACAACTCACAGACACAGCGGCCGCACTGACGTAGCGCAGGAAAGAGCCAGACAGCAGGTAGCGCTCTCTCTCTCTCTCAATCTCCATAAAATTATAAGGTTTTATGAAGATATCTAAAGAATAAACGTATAAAAACATGGTTAAAATAACAAACGTCGACGATTTTTAACAAATTTGAAGTTTGCTGCCATTTTATGGAGCTTACCGTTACAGTACGAAAATAAATCAAGAAAACAATTTTGTGGAACATCAAATTTTCTACCCGCAAAATACTATTACTTTTTCAATTGGACTTATGGTTAAGCCACAAACTGGCTTTGAAAAAAAACCTTACACTGAGAGAAACGGTGCGGTCGTAATTTTTATTTTATTTAGGGGTTTAAAAACGAAGAATGGAAAAAACCGTATTTGTACATCGCTCGGCCAAGGAACAAGGAACATTCATGCAAAAAATCATGACAATCGGTCTAGGTGTTTGGCCATAATCGTGAGACGGCTACGTACAAACTGCCCCACTTTTTTGGGTCATTTCTAATATACAAACTGCCCTACAAGGTCCAGGTATAAAAACAAGGTACAGGCCGGGGTGTCGGCGACATACAAACTGCCCTACGTTCTACCTGACACAAGTACGGGATATTTCCCTCCGAATTCCCTCATACCAATAAATAAATAGTTTAAATTAGATAATAACTAGTAGACCCACTTCGTTTGCATACATTGTTTAGACATACAAAATAATACAGATAATTTATGAACCAAGTTGAAACAGCCAGTATATTCTTGTATTTATTTATCTGTTATTCTTATCTAATAGGAACCGTTGCGTGCTTATATAATAGGTTAGGTTAGGTTAGGTTAGGTAAGGTTAGGTAGGGTTAGGTTAGGTTAAATATTAGATAAGAATAACAGATAAATAAATACACGAATACACGCAACGGTTACTATTAGATAAGGGCGCGTAAGCACGCAACGGTTACTATAAGATAAGTGCGTGTAAGCACGTAACGTTTCCTATTAGATAAGAATACCAGATAAATAAATACACGAATATACACAGGAGGGAAATATTCCGTACCTGTGTCAGGTAGAAAAGTAGGGCAGTTTGTATGTCGCCGACACCCCGGCCTGTACCTTGTTTTTATACCTGGAGCTTGTAGGGCAGTTTGTATATTAGAAATGACCCAAAAAAGTGGGGCAGTTTGTATGTGGCCTCGTGAGACAGACAGATAGACACACAGACGAAATGCCGAACGGTCGAACTAAAACGGTGGCGCTAATAAAAAATGCGCAAAAAATCTAAGTTCAAAATCCTTCTCCGGAGAATTTCTTTTCGACTAAAAATGTGTTTTATGAAACCCTGTCAAAAACTGTAAAATTCATCAAACGTTATCAAAGGAACAAAGGAAGCTACATTTTGCAGAACGACATAAAATAAAAATCAGAATGGATATAACCAGAATTAGAATATTCTTTTTATTTTCTGGAGAAGAGACTAATAGTTTGTACTGACTTCAATATTATCAGTTTTTGTCTTTTCTCAATTTTACAGTTTTATTTACCTTGACGGTCAATCGCTTAGTTCAAAGTAATGATGAAACTTAATTCAGGAAGTGCTAAAGAAACAATTATTTTTATGGCGGGTATAAAAGAAACAGGTAAAATATCCTTTCTAGCTTTACATCAATCTCCACGCCATTAATTGCAATATAATGTTATTAGTCAAAACGTGATCACAAACACTTTGTTTCATGAAAAATCGTAAACTGTAATTTTGTTCTTCTTTTGTCACGTTTGTATTAGCAAAAACTTGCGTAGGCATAACCTCGACGGTTTTTGGTTAGAAAAAGCAAGGAATTTATCACACATATAATACACATGTCAATCAGAAAGCAAAAGAAAACAAACCCATAAAATGTATAAATCGAATATAAAAACATTTTGTCGGAACGGATTAAGGCCGTTATCGCAACTAAATGTGTGTGAAATTATGCCATTCAATTTCTTATCGCTCGAAAATTGATGTTACGGACAATCACCGAGTTATTTTTAGTGGCTTCGGTTGTATTGATTATTAAAAATAATTATGAATAAAAGCTATCAGCTGTGGTTGTAATAACTATTCCATTTACTTTTTCACATTAATATGAAACGAAGTAAGGAAATTTCGTCAAACTTGTTAGAATTGCAATTAATATGTTGAAAAAAATAATTTTAATGGACATCATTTATATCAGGTTTGTAGGTGCGGCATTAGAGTTACATAGTGCTTAGATTTTATATACATCTTTTAAAATATTTGTAATTAACCTTCAATATTTCAAAGTACAGTGGAACCTCAATAAATCAAATCCCACGGGGAACGGGGAAATTTCGAATTATCGAGTATTTCGAATAATAAAGGATCGATTTATCAAGGTTCATCCTACCCAATTTTCGATTTATAGAGGTTCAATTCAGTGCAAGCAATAAATATCAGGGGAATTGATTGTCTTCTAAAATACGGTGTTTTGTACATTGTGCATTAATATTAATTTCAGTACTATATTTTAATGGTTAGTAATGCAATTATAAAATTTAATATGTACTTTAAAACGGAAGACTGAGATGGATCGCAACAGGAGCGGTAGTGGGACAGAATAAAGGATTGGCATTTTCTGTCGAAATACGATGCAGTAAAATACAGTATCGATGTTTTGAATCATACAAAATTTCATACAACTTCGATTAATAGAGGGTTTTTGCCCTTACTTTGACTTGTAGAGGTGCGGCGGTTGCACGATTTCTATTTATAGAGGTTTCTGAGTTAAAACTTCGATTTATAGACTTTAACGACGGAAAATACCGTAAAACTTCGATTAATCAAGGTGTTTGTCTTAAACTATTCGATTTGTAAAGGTAAAATTAACATTGCAAACAGCAGAATATATTCTTGAGTATGGAACCTTCCAAAAGTTCTGGGTTGCATGGAAAATTCTTTAAAATCTTATCAAAACCGTGATTTTGTAGTCCAATTGAGTGTTATTTTACCTGCGAATCTACAACAGATATTTACTAGTTTTGTTTATATTAATTTCATAGAAAATCCACAAGAGTGTATAGCCTTAGTTCAATGTATTATTTATATAAATTAACTGTGTAGAACAATAATAAGGAAAATACACGTTTTGGAGCTAGTACGTTTTTTGACGAAGCCAGGAAAGGGGTAGTGGCTGGATAGAGTGGGGCGAGAGGGGAAGTACACTCGCTCATGGGTATGACTTTCAACATTCGCTTAATGGATAGGTTAAGATGACACAGTTTAAAACTTATTTCAGTTAAATAACCAATATAACTAACATATGCAAGAATAAACTAGGATTTAATGTAATAAACACAAAAAACAGCAAATTGTTTTAGAAAGGTTAGTAACACTCTACTTTTTCGTCAAAGTCAAACTTCATCAGGACCTCTACTCACATTTTGCAGAAAAGTTAGAGCAGGGCCCCCATTTACGTTTAACAGGAAATTCAAAGTGTAGGAAAGAAACCTCTAGATATAACCCGTGCAGACGATAAACCTTGACAGAAGCCCTATCTTTCCCCCTTGGAATTTAAGTCAAGTAAGAAGGAGAAGAATTTAAGGGTGGGTTAGGTTAGAAATAGCTCATGCATTTCTTGCCGCGGGTAACCCTATATTTTATCAAAAAAATATACCGATACAAAATTAAATTTTGTACATTTTCAGTTAATATGTGCTAATATAACCGAACTACAAATTTCGTAACTGTAATTTTGCACGAGACATAGTCCTTTAGAGGCTTTAAAAATATGTTTGCCATCTTTAACTTTTCGATAAAAATCTGGTGAAAAATTGGAACATATAAAATGGTTGTATTTAAATCGATCGGTACCAGAAATCTGTATAAATTCATTTCCTATTTTTTATATAGTTTGAATCTGAATAAAATATTTTTTTATTCTAGAACATGACCACCAACATGTTTGGGGGATTTCTAGAAAGATCTGATAACTGTAAACTGTTCAACTGTACAACTGTTGAAACTGTTCGCAACTTAATTTAAAAGGCAGCATTCCAATTCTTGTTGCTATCGTGTGTAATAGGGTACAAATACACAGGCAGAGACGCGGCGTGACGCTATACTATCAAACACGTATTAACATAGGGCATACAAAACACAGGACGCGACAACCCAGGCGACAACCTCTGAAACAAATCAGTTTGATTTTCTCAAGCGACTAGAAGCGATAGCAGTGTGTTCAATAGCGAGGTGGATGGTGAGTTGTTAATTAATGAGGTGTTTTCAAGACAACCGATTTGGGAATCAAAACACTTACATCACAGGAACAGAGGAGTTGTAGACAAGAAGTGTATTGAAGTAGCTGCGGCTCTATCAAGTACAAAATAAGTTTAATTTTACTTAAAACCTACACATAACCTTAAACACTCATGCCCAAATAATTCCTGCTTCTTCCTTAATACAGGAAATAAATGGTGATAATCCCCGTAACATTCACTCCCTTGAAATACCTCATTTATCCATTTCCTCTTAACACCCCACTCGAAGTATTTAATTTAAATAAGGGTTTGTCACACAGAAGTACAGTACGGAGTACTTTAGACAGCGCCATTGTACAAACTGGCTACTCTGTGTCTCTGTTCCTGTTGGTTATAGTTCCAAGTCGCTCCGCATCGCATCGCCCTCTGTGTGTTTGGATGTCGCGTCTTTACTGGATTCTACGTTCACCGTGCAGTACAGAGCGCCCATAAGCCATGTTATCCATAAACGACAGTCTCAGTTATACTAGCCAACTAAAAAACATTAACTCCCATGCAATGCTCGGTCAGTTGACGCAACCCGCATGACAATAAACGAGATGTTCCTTGTAATGATAGTATGTCTTCATTATAGATGTTCCTTCATGTCTATTCTCCCGTAAGACCTATGCTGCACGGTGAACGTGGAATCGAATGTAGTCGTATCGCGTCGTGTCACGTCGCATCGCATCGCTGTCTGTGAAATTGTACCCTTAGTGTAAGGGGGAATATGAGTTTAGAGTATATTACTCGCTGGTAAATCTGAGGTGAATGATCGACTCGCATTTGGTTGATTTTTACTTTCTCACTATACTATAGTATAGAGAAAGTATAGTGATCGCAAAAAAAATCGATGTTGAGATTTTTGTGGAAATATCCGTTTTGGGACCCCCTGAGTCCAAAAAAGTGGTTTTTACAAAATGTCTGTCTGTATGTCTGTATGTATGTCTGTATGTCTGTATGTATGTCTGTATGTCTGTATGTCTGTATGTATACAAAGCTAGAGAGAAAACTATTTGATCGATTTCAACCAAATTTGCACCAGACATGTCCAGTACGCCTGTATAGATGCACGAAAAAGGGTTTTGAACAATTTTGAAAAACAACCCCCTTTTTGGCCAAAAAACCCTCAAAAAATCAGTTATTATTTTTTTATAAAAAAACGGCTCTAACGATTTTGATAAAATTTGGCTTATTTGTAGCCTTTAATGTGCCCTACCATATACAAAAACCCGCATCTTTCTAAAAATTCTCGTTTAGCTAATAATAATAATAATAACTGATTTTGGGGGGTTTTTTGGCCATAAAGGGGGTTGTTTTTCAAAATTTTTCAAAACCTTTTTACGTGCATCTATAAAGACCTAATTGACGTGTTTGGTGCAAATTTGTTCGAAATCGATCGAATAGTTTTCTCTC